>LUCH01004794.1:31277-43633 GCA_013368495.1 Paragonimus heterotremus
AACCAGTGAGTTGCTCGATACAACAGCGTGAAACGTAACAACGAGACGACCAGTCAAGACGAAAGGATGTTTGTCGTCGAACAGTGATGATAAATACTGTTGTTACTCTACAAAATGGTGCTATTTTCCCAATAAACTGAGGTTTTTCATTGTCGTCGGGTCTATTTTGTTCCATGGTTTTCTCGATCTGGTAGCCCAGTAAATGGTAATAAATACATGTGTAAAATGATTGATGGTGAAACACATATCACGCATCCATTTCCACTTTCTAAGAAATTCATTACTTGAGGGAATCCAATCCCCATAAGTTTCATAGAACCTGATTTAATGCCATTCTGATTGTTATCAACACACTAGGTATTTCGTGGAATGATTTCCGTGAGTCACTTCCTCGTGAACCAGTATATTCGAATACTTCCGTCCATTGAAAGCAAACATTTCCGTGCGATTTCACCTCCATCTGAGAACGACTGATCAATTTTTGTTTCGTTTTCAGCCTTCATTCAAAACAAGGGCGCCGGAGGGTGTGAAAGTAAGCGAGCAAACATAAGTTGGGTTGGACTTCAAGCAAGCGTCATATTTCAGGAACACACCGTTCCACATCTCAACAATCTGTCGCTATGCTCTTGGTTTGACCGGAATATTGATTTTGTTTAACAAATCACTGGTTTGTCTCTATCAGTAATTGCATGAAGCGTGTTGCCATACATGGTCATTGCTATTGAAACCTCGTCTTCATTGCTACCAACAGTTGTAGAACATACAATTGGGGTTGGAATCAATGCCACGTTGAGTACAGGCATATTTGTTACAAGCAAACTGGCAGTCAGGTGTTGAATTATCAGTGATTATTTCCTCTAAAGGGAATTTCAATCAAATGAGATGGACATTCTTTATTCATTGTGGGTTTTTCCGGAGAGTAGATATGCCAAGCATGTGGAACTCATTTTACGTAAACGTGACACTGAGCACGTCATATACACTCTACAAAAATGTGAAAACATAGGCCTACGCTTAACTTCGGGTGACGCAACTGCTATTCGTAAAAAGACGCATTGTTGAAGCGCTCCCAAAGAAAGCACAACATGATGTTACTGTGCATTATGGCACAGTGTGACAATTACTGTTCAATTGAGCAGTGACGATTGATCGCCGTTCGATCTGAACTATCAACGTGTCTGCAAACTGGTTGCTGAGAGAGAAATCGATTGAGGACGAACGGTTACTACAGCACTATCCGATTTTCCATCCCGTTCAACAGTATCTACTATATATGCACGGAAACTTAGATTGTTTATCCAAACCAGCAGTAAATCTTGTTCAACTGTGTGAGTATTTTTAAAGATTTTGAACCACTCGAGCAGCCGACGAAGTTGGTTCACGCTCACCTCGATATGCTTATGAAACCTAGTTAGTGGCTGTTCTCTCCACCCCTCACGATTCTGATACACTTTACATTGTTATTTTTATTGTTATTACGTCGTATAACCCGAATTTGTTTCTGCACTTCGCCGCATGATTTATCCGCGTGGGATCCTCTGGCTCATGCCGGCCTCCCAAATTGACCCTCCTATGTAATGACTTAGTCGTGAGGATGGATTGATACCGTTTCAGCTGTAGCTTGTACGTACGCCGACATGTGTTGTTTCTCACATGTTGCCACTTTCAATCTCTCTTCAAATTTTTTGTTGTCATGGAATTCGAATGAACCAGTTCAGTGGCTCGACTGTGAAACCACATTGACTACTTCAATCGATCTTTTCATATGCATTTCAGCATATTGTCGTGAACACAGTAAAAGCTGGGAACAGATGGAAGCGTGCCGAAGTACGTGTTGAACATATCTAAGTTATGTTCTGAGTTAGGACTTGATGTTATTCCTCATACTGCGGATGAAGTTTTAGTGTCATGGTTACAAGTCAGATGGACTTTCAGGTTCTATTATCCGAATAGTTTCAGTTGATCCGCTCTCAAATTACAGGTTGGTGTCACGGCCTGAAACATTTTCACGGCTGTATTCGTAAGTCGCCCAGATGACTTGGTGATTACGATGCAGATTTTCGAGGCTTTTTCAACTTTGTTACCCGTACTCCATAGAAGTACGCACTTCTGAGACGTTAGAATGTGATGTTCACAACTCTGTCGAGATCTTAGTTTAAATTTCAAACTAGGTCATTAGGGAGACAGGTCTTGAGTAATACTCCAGCTTCAATCATATCTCAGTTTGGACGTGGGCTAATGCTGTGGTGAACCTGCGTTAAATCAGCAGTGAAGTTGTGTAGTTTCAGTGATACCTTTTTTTTTCTCGTTTTAACAGACTGTATTCCAGTCATAAAATATTTGGCTAATTCACGTTTCTACTCTATTCACTAGATCGCTGTCCACGAGCAGGTCACAATTCAACTATGTGTGCAGGTAAATCTGGTTGCATGTGATCAGTGGGGAGGGGACGGTAAGAGTTCAGCAATCTAGATTTAGATTCAGCTCGTAAAGCGCTGCTACCCAGCGTGCCACGAATTACTCTCGTTTGGAATTCCAGATACATCGAATTGTGTAATAGTCAACAAAGACGAACGCATTATGACTCGTTTCCAGATAGTGTTTGATTAAGTCGTTCACCACTGGTTCACTTACCGAAGCACCAGTCAGGACCAAATGGTTGGGTGTATGTAGCTCTGAGTTCTGAATTTACTGCGCAGTTTCATTGCAATCTTAGCAATTGTGTCCTTCTCTAAATTCACCAAAGAATATTAATGCAATGAATTGCTCTTCTCCAAATCCGCTTTCTATCTCTAGACATATGCAGTTGTATTATTGGTGGTGTTCAAGAGAAATCTGGAGTGCACAAGTGAGTGTCTTCAAATACTCGACAGCTACGTAGAAAAATCAATATGCCAGATATCATAATGAGATTGTTCACCGACCGATATTTGTCAAGCAGTTGAGCACAATTTTACATGTTGCAAAATCCTTGTCGACCCATAAGTGGATTAGCATTGTTTATATTGGATACAGCAAAGCGAAATTTGATCATCGTTGCATGTGACAACTATCACCTGTCTGGTTCAGTGTGCACTTTCGTGTATGCCTTGGACTGTAGAACATTAACCGTAAACTATCCTCAAGTTTCAAATTGAACATCACCCACAATTGATCGCAGCTGTCGCATTCCCATAGACTTTCCAATCGACCCATTTCGAAAAGAAGCACTAGACTCGAGTTTCGCTCTCATTAGAGCTCGTCAGTAGTGCATATCATCGCCACTGCTGGGACTTGAACCACGGACATGCTGTTCATGAGGCAACCGTGTTTACCACTGCGCCATTGACCTCACGTTAGGCACGACCGGACTATCATATGTGAACACTCAACCACTTTCGCTTGTGAATAATGATCAGGTCATCAATTGGAGTTAACAGACAGTAACTGTGTCTCCTCTCGAGACGATCGGGCAACCTGATCATTATTCACAAGCGAAAGTGGTTGAGTGTTCACATATGATAGTCCGGTCGTGCCTAACGTGAGGTCAATGGCGCAGTGGTAAACACGGTTGCCTCATGAACAGCATGTCCGTGGTTCATATCTTGAAGTTCTATTGAGTGAGAGGCAACTTGCTTTGAACTTCTGTAATCTTCTCTTAAAAATGGATTCTTAAATGTGAACAGACTGGTACACTAATTACCTTAGTGTGCATTGTGCGAGTGAACTCGGATGAATGAATGCACCAAGTAGACTGGTTGAACATTTTTGAAACGGTTGGTCCCATTTTGCACAGGAACACCAAATGCAACATGGCTACTAACTTTAAAAACAATTCTGTTCCAATTGAATGGTTTGGGACTTACAGCAAACATCATGACACTATGTTTTTTATTTTCTTCTTTTCTAGTCATTTCCGTATCACCGATTCGGATGAACCTCACGCAACTGTGAAGGATGTAATTGGCAGATTTTAACCTTCACTGTTAAAGCTCGTAGTTGATTTCTGTAGCGTCTCTACATTCTGAAATCATTATAGATTACCGTGTGCACCAAAATCATTTCTCCGTTTTTCCTGTTCATTTTTGTTTCGATTAATCGCAACGTTGTCCGGTTTATATCCGTGTTAGTGTAGCCGATCGCCGGTGAGTAGTCCGTAGAACTATCCTCGGGAGATGACAATAATTAACACAAAACAGTAGGTTTATAATCCTTCCATTCAGCCTCACCAAACTGGTGAAGACAGCTGAGAAAAAAATAGGTTGCCCATACTTCAGCCCAGAAGATCGGTGCATACATATTTGTGGACGGAACAACTGGCCGTAAACATTTGCTATAGGTTAGTCGGAAGAGACGTGACGTTCGTTCTCCATCTGTCAAACATTGTCGGTCGTTTGGACCCTTCCTGCTATGTGTCATTCATGCTTAGCCTAAAGCATATTCAAACGAGTCTGCGTTATCTATAAATGCTTCATCTAATTGGACTAACCCAGAGCAGTTCAACAAGAATGAATACCGCACTGATTGAAAATATGTTGCGAAAAGGGGTATAACCTTGTGAACCAATATGAACGTCTGCATGGGAGTTTGCCCAGTGATTCTGATCGAACAGTGATGAGCATAAATGCTTTCGCGTTAAGTCTCTGTAGGTCAAACAACTGATGATGTGATACACACGGGCCAGCTGTCGGTTGACAGACGACAGTTCATCCACGAACTGAGTCATCACCACCTTGTACTGCAAGAATGGTAAAGTATCCCATGAATCAATCATTTTAGAAGCTACGAATACGTAATATCTGTTACAAAATCCTAACCCATTACAGATTATAATCGTCTACTAATATTTATCCCAAACAGTGTGCATGACGAGCTCCATGGGCAAATGCGAGATAGAATGAACAAATGAAACATTGACTGAGTTGCCAGTGGTGAGACTGACTGTCCGATAGTTTCTAATCAAGTCACCTCTGATATGGTGTTAGAGCATTGCGATTCATAGCATACTGGTGCATACTGGTTAGTTGGGATAGAATATGTAGTGTCTTAGCTCGGTTTGTAGCTCTAATGTTTTCTAGTCAATAGGAGTGATGTCCACCAGAATGTAAAGACGATAAGTTCGAGTATTTTGCTGAAGACTTGGTCCCAATAACGAATTTAATGTGAAAGTTTGTTGTGAGCCGAGAACGCGAATAACGCAAGGATTGTTCACTGAGAAAATCGACACAAAAGGAATCCGATTCATCGCCAATTCAAACAAATAACACTTATCTACAAATAAATGATCTTAAAGCACCACCATTGCCACGGTTGCTAAGTTGATGTATGGAGAACACCATTTCGTGGCAAAACACACTCAAATGTGTTGTCGTGTATTTTTGCTCGATTAGAACAATGCCCAAACATGTGTCTTCTCCTGACTACTGATGAGTAGTATTGTGTTGTGGTTCGTTTTCACTACGAGTGAAACGATCTGAATTCAAACAGTCTAGTGATTGACCAAATACAGAGTTGTACTTGGTGTTATATGAGACGATCGTACTCAAACTGGGGTTGCATACAGGAGAATAATTTATATACCTCTAATGACGATGGGGCATCACATTGAATTTCGCCGCGTTGATCAGAAGCCGGTTTTCTGTGGCCCATTGTACCATCCAATGTAGGCCTATTTTTGTAATACCCCAAAAGACTAGTGTTATCGAAAGGTTTCCCGTTGTGAACTGTCAGTTTATTTACTTCATTTCAATGGGAATAAGGTCAAAGTTGTCACGTAATAAGTGCTGGAGCAACTTTTCGTTGCTTCTCTTCCGGAACATACACGAAATGATAACAGAATGAATAAAGGAGTTTGTACGTGCAAGCAAAATAGTTAATCTAGCTGCCAGTCGTAGCTTGGTTCTAGGGGTGTGAGTGTGTGTAACATGTCTGATCATTTGAAATTCTTTCTGTCTTCCATGATCAACGAGACAATACAGACAATGAAATATAGTAGGTGGGCTTATCCAGTTTAAGATAACGGTTGAAGGTTGACGGTTTCGAATTCTTCAACTACGTTGGAAGCAATCTGACTGACGAGGTAAAGCGAGTGGAAATTGATACGATTTCTTACACTAGTTCCTTTGACAACTTCAAGACATTTCGTCTGTTAGCGCTAAATGAGCCAGTCCACAAAAAAACAGATAAACAGCTACCAAAACATGGAGAGATATAACCGTTCTAATGACTTTCGTTCTTAGGCTATCTAAACTCAGACATTGTTTACTGCAGCTCTCCTCATATTATCAAACTTAATAGGTGGTTGTGACAAGTAATGCTGCTGTTTACCTACGTGTAAAACGAGCTATTGTTCTTACTTTTGTAGATCACACTATGCATCCGAATTGAACCCTATACTCAATAAACGCTAGCTTAGAAAGCGGTTTGTCAGGATTGTTAATCTTGGTCATTTCGACGACTGTTAGTTCTCATGGTGTGAAGAATCAGAACGCAATGTCCTGGCTGTAGTTCCGTTTATCACATCACATACTACTGCTATATCTCTATCCAGTAACAATACATCAACCACTCGTGCTTCGAAAAAGTGCAGCACATTGTAGCTCAAGCAGTGAATTGAGAGTGACAAATTCATTTATTTGGCTCTAACCTAACGAACAACACCACGGCTATCATTCACAACGCGTCAGCTATTTAAGTGTACATTGGCTGGACATTGTGGGTTATTCGAGATCACAACGACAACTGTCTAGTCCACAGAGACTTGCTGGAAAACACTCCGACTTATATTCATATATACATATATACTCAGTTGCTGATGTTAATCCCGAACGTCTGAGTGTTTACTATGTCACAATTACTCGCTCGTGGATGCAAATAATTCCAAACGTATTTGGATGTCCTGAATGAAGTGTAGGTATTCTGGTAACTTCTGTCAACTGTTCGACCTGTACACATTACGACAAATATATCGACGAGCTTGTGGAATATTCGAAGACCGGTTAGGTCTCCATAAAAGAGGGTCGTTGAAATGAGTTCTTTTTTCAGAATGTTACCTTAAACGATATAAGGGAAAGAAGGGAAAAATTGTGGACGTGCTTAACATATGAAGTCATTAGTATTCCAAACGTCCGAAACAGCTTGCCAACTGTGCCATCAAGAACTGGAGCAGTGCAAAATGATACAATGTAATGGTCTTAAAAACCGTCTTCCGATGTGTTAATGTGACGTTGGAAAGGTAAGCTGAGAAGCATTCACCAATCATATGGTTAGATATATGTAAATGAAAGCTACTGAAAGAATTATTAGTATTATTATTATTGACTAGACAAGGTGGACACAAAGAATTGTGGACAAACTTAATTGCAGCCAACTCACACATGACCTGTCTTGTAATGAGACCAGCGTTAAAATAGACCAGTTTTTCCACCGACTGTGCCATGCAAACGGATGTCCGAGGAGTCTGTCTTCTCGACTGACTGATACTTTGAATAGAAGTGTGGCTCAGTAAGCCTTACGTGTGAAAGAAATATCAGTTTGGCACATCCCGGTGGATGGTACTCAATTTATCCGATGTGTTGAAACTTGCAATACAACCATCCTTATAGTGTAATGAGGACTAGCGATCGTGCTACACTACTCACATCACTACTATCCAGTAGTGTGGGACTGCAGCATGAATTTAGACATTGAAGTTGCAGCAGGAAACATACAAGAGGAAACACTGGAGTGTAGCATGATATGAAATGGTTCACAATACTTCGAGGAATTGGCCGTGACATTCTGAGATACGTACCGTACGCAGATGAGTAGAATTGAGTTGTTGGCATGTTGAAGCGCTTAACCCATGTGTTAGTTTTCTGAATAAGCAATCTTCGCGCCGTTCATGTTCTTGGCTCACAACAATAGTAATGGGATGGAATTGTGGTAACACTCTCTACTATTCTATTGGAAGATTGGGAATTGTGGTTTTACCAGAGTGAAACAATATTTTTACGAGGGCTCATTTTGAGTTGTTGGGACACGTTTGATTTACCATGTACAGAACTACCGAATCTCAAACTGTGCATTCAAGATTCATAAGATCAAGAAAATCTTGACTTATATAGCACTAAGCTATCTCATATTCATCGTTTGAATTCGCACCTGTGCAACTTCCGTTAACGCTCTTGAATGATAATGAAGTTCCGCAACACTTGTTCTTTGCAATCGCAAGTATTACTCATTCGCATTGGCAAAATCAAGACAAACTCATACATATCGTTCTACAGAATAATTTGAGGTGTGAAAACAATGACACGCTATTAACTCTGGTCAAACACGAATGTCCGTGAGTTACAGATAATGAAACAGTGTATGTGAAAGTGGTTAACGTAATCGGTTTGGGAGACATTTGATTGACACTTGTGAAATTATGTTAACAAGTACAACTAGGCTACAAGGGAAGTACCAACTTAACTCAGCTTAGATTATACATGCCGACACAACTGATAGAAAAGGCGAGAAGCACTGGGTCAGTATCGGCCACTTTTGTAAAATTGGCGGTTCAATTCACTTTGACTGTACCTACACCTGGCTTTGAAATTCACTATTAGTGAACCTCAGAAACTGAATACTAAATCTCGACAGAGAAATCGGATGAAATTTTTTTACATTGTATCTCTCGCGCACATTTCGCTACATCCCATCAGGTACGTACCATAGTTTGCGGGTTCAAGGATAACAATTGTATGAATGTTGTGAAACCTACTGACAAATCTAGTGGCTACGCACACAGGTGAATGTGCCCTATTTTCTATGGCAGTCTGGCGCTCATGATTAAGCCTAGCTGTTCGCACAGGGGTGGCTTCCATTATGGAAGTGCTACCACCTCTGCAAACCAGAGAAGCTTCTGATTTTTGGTTGTCTTATGTACTATAAGAGACTTCTCCGGGTTCACTTGAAGATGGTGTGTTAACAATCGTCAAGCGATGGATGACGCCGATTCCATTCGGTTTGTCACTTTCCGACATGTATCCGTGATTGTAGTTTCAACGAGTGTTCTGCGAACTCGAAATGGAGTGTGCTCATTGGAAGGATTGCGTAATTTTTGCACCACCCTGCTCACACAAGTGGCCAGGCATTCACACTGGAACGTATCAATTACATAAGCTTTAGCATTGAGTGGCAGCGACTTTCGATTTGAGAGGTCACTAATTTTTGCTAGCAAGGGATGTTGGCGAACATTCAAGCAGTGCATATGTCGGATAATTTATATCGAATTGGATGCCACCGCATAAACCACATCTTCTGCAGTTGAAATCTCCGACTATCCTCAATCTTTCCGGGAATTTCTCCATATGATAGAGCCGCTTTTAACTCTTACGGTGACGCGCAAAGTTATGGTAGCCATATGGTTTTCTTGAATGAAACTCTAGAATTATGGCATCAGTACATGTTGACAGAAAGTGGAACGACACAGCTCACTGTCAAGAACACAAAGCTGAGGAATGCCATGCGACAATTAGCGTTTTGTTAGCATGATCATAAAACGCCAGGTCAAAGTCTAAAATTTTGCAGTGAGCAAGAAACACCATATGGTGTGCTTCAGAGTCCAGGAGAAAGTTTTCAGTCACGACCAGTCACGTAATAATTTGTGAATCGCTTTTGTTCGTGAGTTCAACTTCTTATTATCCATCATTTCGGTGAGAAATTATCGTAATATGACGATTCATCAGAGAGGTATTTTAACCTCGACCGTTTTCACCTACTATTACATGCCAACTTCCAACATAGCATTGATTTTCAAAATGCTGAAGCGTTTTCAGAGACGTCTGTTAACAGGCATGTGTCATCGATCGTCGATGCTGGTGGCCAAAACACTGGAACCATTGTACCGAGTGACTCGATTAGAATTGTGCGTACGTCGCCGTGTCAGCTATGTTACATGCCAAGTTAACAAAAATTAGTCCGCACAATAACATTAATTTAGTACCAAAATGTGTTCAAAACACATATCTCTAATTCACTGAAATCTCCACCTGACCCATGCATGCGCAGACGTTTCAAAATGGTTCTTTTGATGTGCATCTTCGTTGCAGTTCTAAGCATTATTAAGGGTTCACCGCACGCATAAATGACAGTGCTGCGAGTTGCAGTGTTGAAACTGTTGCTGTATGTACTGATTGCATGTTTCTGTTGTGTTTCGCACGTTATTCACGCAATGCAATACAATCGACTTCAAACCAGTGTAGTCAGTATTTGCTGGCCCCAACGTAATTCAGTTGCAGAAATCCTACTGATGTTCAAACTGGTGGCAGGGTAGGCATGTCTCTGACCAGCATTCGCTTACAAACAGTGCCATCCATTGATTCTTATACGTTCGTCGACGAAATACTCTTTACATGCTATTACCGAGCAACCTACCAGCATTGACTAGGGTTGGTAGTTTAACTACACGTACGCAATTTCACAAACACTCGTTTGCACACTGTTGGCAATTAATATCGAGGATTTAATGAAGCATATAGTACACGCTGTTTGTTAGAAAGCAGCCGGTGATCGAGAGTTTGTGAACGAGTTACACGGAAATCAATAAATCTGTCACACTGTTTTCTACTGTTGTCTGTTTATAGACTGAGGTGTAAAATGGTGTATTATTGTTGATGTCACAACGGTTTTTGTCTCATACTGTTTTTCAGGTGAAGGTTACGTGACAATGGGAAATAGAATGTTTATTGTGGAGCTTCTATTCTGCGATAGTAACACCTGTTGGTGAGGATGGTCACGGTGATTGCCTGTTCCGCTTGCAATCAAAGTCCGAGTGATCCACTGTTGTAATGTTGAGTAGGAAATAACACTGTGTAACTCGAAGTCACTAAATCGTTCTTTCTATTGATGGCCTGTTGCAGAGTTTCTATATTACAATCAATTATTTGTCATTTATCTTCTCCGATTTACGTGTCTGCCACTGTGAAGTTCGCGTCTATTAAGGGGATGTTTTTCGGCTGCTGATAAAACATTTTGATTGTACATCGGTTCCTCTCTATAAGAATCTGAGCAATATACCGTTCTTCTATCTACATATGTAAGAAGGCTCAATTCGAAAGCGTAAACTATACAACACTCCCAATGTAGTGGATCGCTTCTCTCGTGAAAGTGTTTTGTCAGAAAACTGTTTCTTCCATTATATTCTGTATAGCGGTTGCTTCAATCCATCTTGTGAAATGTTTCGTCATCACCATGATGTATTTATTTCTGGATATGGCTACTGGGAAGGGACCCATCACATCCAGCGACCATAATTCCCCAATCTCCGTGACTGCAATCGGGTGTGTGGGATACTGACTAGAGTAGTTGGAGTTCTTCAGCAACTGACATTGCTGACACGCCACTACATAATTGTTAACGTCCTTCTTCATTCCCGGCCAGTATGTCCTTTTGCCTTAGCATTTCATAAGTTCGATGACATCCCGCATGAGCCAACTGATGACATTCCTTCACAATTGCCTCTCTCCACCTCGTCGGTATAACAGACACGCTTACTCCATCTCGCAATCGGCGCATTGAAATTCCCGCACTGTTCAACCGCAATTCCGACCAGTGAGTTCTGAAGGATGTCACCTCCGGTATTCCCTCGTTCTCTGGTTGTTGTTCTCACGATAGAAATTGGTCAGTCGTCATTCGGATTGTTGAGTCCACACTCTGCGCTGCCTGTAACTTCCCGGGGTCATTCTCCAGTTCAATACTGTTGACTCCGATCGCGTCCTTGTGAACTTCATATATGTGGTACGTTCGGGAAAGCAGATTGGGAACATAATTCACTCTTCCAGCTACACGGCGAATTGTGAAGTCGTACTCCTGCAATCGCAATGCCCAGCAAGCCAGTCTCCCTCGAGGATCCTTCGCCGATTTAACCCACTCCAACTGCTTGTGATCAGTCTACACATGGAAACGTCGGTCGAGCAAATAAGGCCTCCATTTATCCAATGCCCACACAATCGCCAAACACTCCTTTTCTGTCGTTGAGTAAATTCGTTCAGCAGGAGTTAATACTCTGCTGGCATATTTCATAACACCGCCTTCCTGCTTCAGTACAGCTCCGATACCCACATCGCTCGCATCCGTCGCAACAAGCTCTGTCTAGTCACCCGCAATTTCAGCGTCAACTGTCCCTCCCTCATCAATTGTTGGATCACGACGAATGCTTGATTAGCCTTATCTGTCCAGTGAAATTTGCAATCCTTCTTCAGAATTTTGTACAACGGGCTGGCCAGTTCATTGAAGCACCTGATGAAACGGCTATAGAACCCGACACGATCAAGAAACTGTCGCAACGTCCTCCTCGATGTTGGCACCGGACTGGCCTCGATCGTAGGCAGTTTCTCGGGAATTGGTTGGAC
>LUCH01004795.1:0-20322 GCA_013368495.1 Paragonimus heterotremus
AATGACTGAACTAGTGTACGATCTTCTACAACGACGTTGTGCAACGCGTAGCGACAAGTTCACCTTCCCAAATGAGCAAAACAAGTTTGGACGACAATGCCAAGGCGATACTGAACGAATTATCACAGTGAGCAAGTAGATAAGTTCGACAGTTTCGACTAACTTACGGTCTCCTCGAAATGGGTTACAGTTTGGCGTCAGACAGGTTGTAGATAAATAATAGCCTCCCACGTTCAATGGAGTTTTTTCGTATAATAGAGCTAGAACGAGCCCCGATTCAATAGAGGTGATGCATGCTCTATTCAAGTGAATCACAGAACTAGACAACTGACTATTCACACAACCGATTGACGGTCAGATGCATTGGAGGTGGGATATACTATGTTGAACACTTGGGAAGGATAGGACAGGGTCGGATTTTCTCCTGATTGACCTCCAAAAGCCGACACAGCCTTTTCCGCCAAACACTCCACTCGATGCCACAGACTTTCATGCGGCTGGCTGATAACTGCAGCTACTAATTGGAAGTTGTTCTGAACGGCTAACATTTTGCCAACTGCTATTGCAAGTTTCTCCATAATTGTGGCGCTGCTGAAAATAGCACAAATCTCATCAGTGGATCCTGGTGTATGTTTCATCTGCACCTGTCAAAAAATGGCATCATTCATCTTTCTGCACCCAAGTAGCTGCTTCATGTGTTGGAAGAGTCGGGATGACTTGCGGTCGAATAGTTCCATTTCAGGTAATAGTTGGTCCAGTTTCTGCTGTCCAGTGACATACATCCTTTTTATGACGGCGTCCATCAGCGTGTGGGCGATAGGATCAAAGACCTCTCCAGCGATCTGAGTAAGAATGGACCAAAGTTTGTGTGGGCATATAATGGTTTGGGATCTAATGCGCTCCGTTCGAAGGTGGGCTTCAGCTTATCCGATCCAGTGATGAGGGCTATCGACTCCATGTTCGGGCGGTTTGGTGTGCACTGCCGCAACCAGTTGTCCTGCCGAATCGTCGAAGTCGCCTATGGTAAGAAGGCATTTTTAACGTACGCAAAACTACTGAAACCATGAACACACTCACACCTGCAGTATTTGGAAGGAACATTAGGAAGTAAATGTAGAAATAGATGGGAGTTGCCACTGGTTTTTTTGGTCACGATGGCGGTAAAAGGTGAACAGAATTCGACCACGTCAGGGTTTTCAACCCGCAGTGGTAAAAACGAATTACCGAGTGGCCCACGTGAATGCAGATGTACCTCACTAGACCAACGTTCACAGCAAAATGAATGAATACAGCCGATAAGTTACAGAATATTAGCCAAGGTAATCAAACGATTCGACTCACATTAGTTATTCACAGGTACTCAGGATGACCACAGCAATATTCCAACTTTTCAGTGTTCGGAAAGCAAGGATGTTACGGAGTTACTTTGAACTGTTAAAGCACGGTAGGAGGTACGAAATCGTTCGTAATACGACGCAGCTAAAACCGAGTTAGGGGTCCGCGTAGTATCATTAAGCTATTGTGCGAAGTGTGGGAAGAGCGCACCGCCGTGCGCGAATTTATTTTGTGATGTGAAATCACTTCATTCAACTTGAGAAACATGCGACGAGTGATGCGCCAGTCTTGGTGCGCTGAAGCAAGGTAAAAGCATTGATATGTAGCGGTGAATTGTCGCTAAATAGCAAAAAAGAATATTTTTGCAGTTTGCCGCTCAATTTACACTAAGTTGCACTTTGAAGAAACTACGGTTAAGATTAATAAGTGTGCCTGTTTTTGTCTCATCGGCAGCCAGCGAAAAAATGAATAATCTATGCAAGCGAAATTTTTGCTCGTTTTATCGTTCTCCTTTACGGCGTTATAAACGCGCTTGGAGCAAGTTGTGTTTACACGCGGGAATTCGAATTATAGGATTTAATTTTTTATTGGTTAGGTGTGATCCTCCATGTGAGACTCCACTCATAACGTATTCCCTTCATGTTTATCCTTAAGTAAAGTTATCTCATTTCCACTACACTTGCGTCTATGGCGGAATCCGAAGTGTTCGTAGATATTATAATAGCTACTGCTATTTTCACATGGGACTACGTAGACCACTTTTAAGCGGTCGATGCGTAACGAATCATTACTAACATTACGCCTGACAATGAAATACTTGTGTCTGCACTTTAGATGGACCGTCGTATGGTGGCTGGAGGGAATTTTTTGGTGAACACCAAGAAACAGTTTGACAGGCGTCGTGTACTTGGGTCTGCCTTGGAGTGATCCTCGTCGGTGTTGGCTTTGGCTTGTGCGTGTGCAGCTTCAAACATGCAGCGTAGGATGTTGAGCGTATCGTGCCGGTAGTTTTAGCTTTCGTGAACTTTTCTGCTGGCAGTCGTAAGGTACCTTACGACAGTTAAACTGAGTCCGTAAATGGCATCATGTGATGTCATTTACAAGCTCAATTCAACTGAGCTCTATAGAGTGCAGCCGATGTCTCCCTTAACTAGACGCGAAGCGAAATAAGGGGTTTTTCCGACTGTTTTTAGTCAAATGTCGTATAGTAGATGGCGGTTTTAAATTGACATTGGACGTTTAAACGTTCCACCAAACAGTTGGACGCTGGATCTTAGGCGGTTGATCGTAAGTGTTCACAGCCAAGTAAGTCTTGCATATCACGAAACAGCGTGGATGTAAACGAAGAGCCGCTGTCAGTAGTGTTGGGGGCAGGTGCGCCTAAGGAGGACATTCAGTTTTCAACGAACGTCCGTTCAATGTTCTTAACTGAGTCGTCACGTTCGGTTGTTCCTTGCGACCATCGTGTGAAACGAACAGTGCGAATCAACAAGTGGGTAAAGCCATCCAAAGGTGGAAGTGGTATGGCGGTGTACCCTACTTCACCGACACGAGATATGTTCAGCCCATTCACGTTGATCCTTGCTTATGGTTGGCCAAATGAAACGGTCAGTGATTAGTTTGACATAGGAACAAATGCTATGGTGGGAGATAAAAGGAAAATGATCAAAAACATTCCGCCGGTAATTAGAAAGAACAAAAGGTCGGGGCTCACCGGTCGAGAAACCACAGTGAATTTTGGAGTCACAATGTAGAAGTGATAGGGAAACGGATTTCAGGGATGGGTGAGAACGTAATTGACTAAATTCCACATCTTGTTTTTGGACTGTCGCCAAGGCCTGTAAGTCGATGGAAGGTGCGGATAAATGATGTATATGTATACGAGATAAAACATCTGCGACTAATTTGCTTGGACCATCGATGTAGTGAATGCACGTCGTAAACTGGAAGAGTCTAAGTGGCGTGTTTTTCTCGGGAAGCACCTGTCCGGAGAAGTACTGAAAACGTACGTCAAGAGTTTGTGGTCGTTGTCCGTAGGCCCGGTAAATTTCACAGTATACATGAGGTCATTTGTAAGTCTGCGAAATCGATGCGAGTGTATATCGCCCACAACAACCTGATAAGACAACTGTGTTATTGAAATTCTGCGTTACACTCTCTTTTTAGTTGTCGTTAGGTCTTATAATGTACCTAAACGCCATTTACAGCGTAGGAACAAGTATGAAGCTGTAACATACAAGCTGGCCTTCCACGCTGTGAATGTCCGTCACAGTTGCAGACCAACTTTCGGGTAACGTAGAGATACCGGGGGACGGCGTTCCTACGAAGTAGGGGTTCCAGCAACAGTCCTGTAAAAGGAAACAACACACAGGTATGAGCCAAATACCCAGTAAGCAATGCACATTACTTACACAAACAACTAAAACGGCGTTAACAACACAGCAGCACGTCTTGTTGCAAAATTCAACCTTGCTGGTTTCGACCGCACGTTACAAAACAAAAAGATGATGCAACTAAAGGGAGCTGACTCACAGTAATTCGTGAAGTTGCGTTGATTTAAAGTTCCACCACATTGAATGAAGGTATTTCCAATCGATTCGAGCGGTTGTACCGCTCCAAAGAGTCCTTGAGTTCGAAACGGAAGTAATCGTTGAGATAGACGAATCCAGAAATATGCGAAAATGAATGATGGATTTCGTTAGCTTCCAACTCTCTAAAATTCAACGCACATACGACACAGAATGGAGGGAAAACGAACGGATCGCGACTGTCTAGAAAGTTTATTTTCATTTCATGTGTTCCAAACACCAAGTGTACGTGTGAACTTTGGGAAACCAGTAGGTGTGAAAACGAGTGAAAGTTACAAGGTACAAAATGTTATCTAAACGATACAGATCTGTCATGACGTGTTTCGAGCGAACTGGCGAAATGGCTTCTCAAACCCCGTGCATACACTTCTGAGTTTCTCTAAGGAGGCCGATGTGTGAGGTTGTAATTCATTTTCAACCGTCCTGAGTGACACACATGGTCATCGGTTAAACGCATTGAATGCTCAATTGACCTTACTATAGACCGTGCGATTCTAGCTAACGCCATGTGCGGCCACTCACCGTTCTGCTCAAATTTCCTTCCTGGCACTGTGGACTCACATCACTGCGCCTTCCATTCCTCGAGCGTCAATAATACTATTACATGTATTTGTATTCCGTATTCTCTAACGTACTGCTGGTTTCAGTGGTTGTTTCGTTTAGCCTTCCATCGCCTTCGTAAATGTTGATGTATGTGCTCGTATACGTACATATTTAATAGAATGCAGTAAATAAGTTAACCGGTGTTACCGACCTGTTAGACTGCTGCGATAGATACATGCTCAGTTTAAGCCCGTACACTTATGCGTACTACGCAGTTTAAAATGGCCAATACAACCGGTTATAGTTCAGTCCTGTGACGAAATATTGCTTCGAAAACCGCGAAGTGCTTTTTAACAAAACTGCTTACGCTGCATATCATTGACAAGTTTTTGGACGTTGGCGTAGTGAAGACAGCTTCTGAAGTGATAACTCATTCTCAATCGTCCCAGCAAATCCCGCTATATATCATGTAATTTAAGTGTACACCTTCTTTCAA
Source organism: Paragonimus heterotremus (assembly GCA_013368495.1). Lineage (NCBI taxonomy): Eukaryota > Metazoa > Platyhelminthes > Trematoda > Plagiorchiida > Troglotrematidae > Paragonimus > Paragonimus heterotremus. The sequence goes on from LUCH01004795.1 coordinate 4,963, forward strand.
TTGTATCCGTTTTTCATGTGCATTTCTTATTACAGTGATTCGCATCCATTCCAATAGTATTGGCCTATAGAAAACTTTTAGTGTGTACAACAGTGCAAACACATATTTAGGTTTAAGTTCACATAAGACCAAGACGTTAGGTGTAAGCTCAGTATCTCTGTCTGTGCATGCATTTATTTGGAACTGAAGTGAAATATGCATAGATTCAGGCAGACTTCATCTAACTAAGTTTCTACGTGTAACTTCAAATACGGACATTTGGCGGCACGCTGATTTCCTGGGAAACTGTCAGATAGACGAATTTAAATGGAACAGCAGGTGTGGGTGGATAAATGAATAATTAGAAAGAGCCGGCACTAGCAGTGAGCATAGAAGAAGATGATAGGCAAAAAGTATACAACAAATTTTGTGGTAATGTTATGGAATTATGATAAATTGCGGCTTGAAAACATGAAACTTGTGGTCGAATTCTGGTACAGATGATTCAGGCACTATGTCTTCTAGGAGAAACTTCTACTGATTGCTGATACTCTAACAAAAGCCGTTTCATTACGCACTGAGCGTGTTGAGTTAGACTGGACGCACTGTTCCAGTGTAATTCACTCAAATATAGTAAACAGTTTGCCGAATATATTGCCTATCGGCATCACGAGGACTTACCTAACCTTGTACAACACATTGACGCCTTTACTAGTAGCTTGGTGCTGTAGGATACTTGTCTTGAATTTAATGGATATAATATTATTAACGTCCACCTGCTAATTCAACACAATCAGCTCCGACCCTCCTGACGTGGAATCAGCTGTATTCATTTTGTTGACCACATTCAACACAAGTTGCGTGCTTTCTGCAAGGTGTAGGGTATCCATTTCAAAAGTATTGACTTCAGAAAGAGTTGGCGTGATTTACCTACCTCCTCCAACGTTCCTTTTCCGTACGTGATCCTTCTGTTTAAGGACATGCATAACACTTCTGTATGCTGGGTCTTCAAGGCGCAAGATATACCCAAGTGTCATTATGCAGCATACGCAGGTACAAATGCTGTGGAACTACCCTCTGCAGCCAAGGTCAATATGGACACTTAATACACAGTACGGGACACGAACATAGAGCTAACTTTTGTGAACAATCACTCGGAGCAAGCCTTCCCAAGTCTTGCTTCGGTATCGAAGGTAGTGACGATATTTACTTTGCCAAATGCAAAGGCTTCTGACGTTCTAAAATATGACGTTCTTCAAGGAAGAATGCTATTCTTTTCGAGGCAGTTCCTCATCTCATTTGCTCCAAGCAAACGAACTAAGCCCATTTTAGTTACCTCCTTACCATTAGATTTAACTAATTTGATTGTCGTAAGTAGACTGCCGGCCAAATTCACTGACCCGCTAATTGAATTCCTTTTGACCCCACCCGCAATTTTTTCACAGTAACAGCGATAAAGATACGCCAGGTCGGAAGTCCTTGATGTTAACATAATGGGAAATTCCCTCTGTCTTTTTCTGTACGAACAAGTTACATGTATTCAGCGGGCTAAAACTAGGTCACATATCAAGGCTGACCCTGAACGTCAGCTGAATCCGGACTTTTTAGTGTACACGTTTTCGCAGGTAAAAGATGCTGAAGGAGATTGTGACTAGGAAGCCATCCGTCATACTAATTATCGATTGCTTTTTATTGAACTTGGGACTTTGATTTTCGCTAAGGGCGGCTTAAGTGACCGCAAAACTTTCTAACGAACCCTGCAGTCTGTGTTAATGTAACAATGTTAAACCTCACAGAAGGTGTGGTACTTTATAAAGTATCTCAGGGATCCACGCCGGAGCCATTATTGTCTCTTATTTTCGTTAGCTGTTTAACTAGAGGTCTGTAGTACCCCTGTTATCTCTTTTTGGATGGCTTAAAGATGATAGGATAGAGTTTGTATGCGAAATGACCTACACAAGGTTTATCTCTGACCTAAGGGGCGGCAGTTGTCAGTGAAAATTAATAAGTGCAGCCAGTTACTCGTTTACTCTCCTTTATAGGCTTACAGGTTCCTAGGTGGAGATAGAGAGATGGCCTGCTCTGAGAGTGAATGTAGCCAGGGCCCCCGGTGTGTTTATAACAGTTGATGTTATGATGGACAAGCATTGCCTTGAGACTGCGTTGAAGGTGAATAGAATGATGCCTTTACTATGTTAGGTGTTAGCCTTTCGAGAATCGGAGGTCTTTTATTGCTTTATAAGTCATACGTGAAGCCCTACTTGAAAAACTGTATGCAGGCCTGGCACCAGTTTAAGAATTGTAACGTACTGACGAGGGTGGAACAAAGGTTTCCGGGGTTGACTACAAACATGGGTGGTAAATCATACACGGAGTGGTTTACGGAGTTTGAACTGTTCTCGCATATGCGTAGACAGACTAGGGTGATATTGTTGAGATTTTCAAACTATTGAGAGGCTTCTCTTGGATGGATGAATTCCAATAAGTGACTCTACGGGTATGAGTAAAATCTCGGGACGAGAAGCATAACTAAAACGATTAAAGTTAACGTTTACTTCCACCGAGTGATTGGTTAGTATATTAGACTTCCAGATAAAGTAGGTGCAACAAACAATTTTACAGTGTTCAAAAGGAAACTCGGCGATTGCTGGCCACTGTTTTTCCCGACTGATAATAAGTTTACTTCAGGTAGGTCCGGTTAACAGTCTTGTTACTGCTTAGATCTATGTCCATTGTTTCTTCTTTTGTCTTCATATCAATTAATGATGTTCGTATCATTTGCTGGCATTATTTCCTTTATTAGCCCCATGCGTTCTTGGAGGTACAATTAAGTTTGGACTTGAAATTTTGTCTTGACTGTTCTTCCGGACTGTAGTTTCTTGTCTACTGGTAGTAAATGTGAATCTATTACTTTCTAACTTCACTGAACACCAATGAAATTTTTATGCTGCAAGAGAGTGGACAACATATTAATTCATGATTCTTCATCTTGAAAACTAAACTAAACTGGACTGAATAAAAAGTTGTTGGCGGCTGATGAATTGTAAATCGGTCGCCCCACAGAGATGCTCGCATAAGCAATAAACCAACTGCCATTGTCTCGTTCGTTACTTCTTCATCAATGTTCTTTTCTCTTCGACTTAGTACATACTTCTTCCGGGACAACTATGCGTAACCAATATGTACGTCTTCCTTACTTACCTGACGTAAGCCAGAGACGATTGTGTTATGGCAGGCGCTGGAATATGTTCTGAATTATCTCTTTACTATATGATTGAACGCAGGCGTCGAGTCGAGTACACGGATTAATAGTGGCCTGACTACTTTATTACCACTTGCTTTGTTTGCCGTTCGTTCGTAATTACCAATACTTTGGCACACCAAAGATAAAACAGTGGTTTTGCAGTGGACCTTCTTGGGAGTGCCTCCATTCCTGACCAGAAAAAAACATTTTGCCAAATATCTGGTGTCATCGAAATTTGGTTATCTCTGGTTTACGAATAAATGTCAAAGTTCTAACCATAGTATTGGATTTCGTGTGGGCTACATGAAAACCCTTTGATGAGAACACTGATTTCTTGTCGTTCAAGAAAATTTTGACTTCTGCACGGAGTTTAAGAAATTCATGAGCAAGAAGCAGACTGGCGCAGAAGATAAATTGGTATCTCTCATATTGGCAACTTATGTATGGCGCATGCTTACACAGCAGTGGCCATGTGCACTATCGGTTAATTTAGTGGAAGCCGTGATTGTTATGCCGCATGACTTCTCGATTTTGTTCTGGTATTTTTGGACGACGGAGCTCGAAGCGCAGCTATCAATATTTTCGGTAATTACTGAGGTCCGCGAGGGTGCCACATCTACTGATACTTCATTTGCGTCATTCGAAATGTTTGATGAGGGTGCTGCGATGTACATAGAGAAAAACAGTTCGACAACTGACGTAATGTTCTTCGACGATATCACAGACCAGCACGCCTTTTGTTGATGGGTGCTGTCAAGTATTTCCGACATATGTTAAAAGAAAGTCAGTTGACCATCCTTACTGACCACAAGCCCTTAACGCACGCCTTCAGTATTTCTCCGAACAGGTTATTCCTGAGAAAAACCCGCTACTTAGACTTTATCTCTCAGTTCACGACGGACATCTGCTGCATCGACGACCCAAGTAACCTAGTCGCAGACGCTTTATCCCGCGTACATGTTCATCATTTATCTGCCTCTCTTGTCATACTCCTCACACACCACATCAGTCGCAGGGCAATTACAACGCGAAAGTTGATCATGACTACGAAAATGGTTTTGACTGCTTACAACCACTGATGACTTCCTCAGTGGTTGTGCTAAAAGCAAGACTCCGACAGTGCTTTGAATTTTGTGACTGAGGCGGAGTGGGAGAATAAAATTAAAGAGAATGGGTTTACTGACATACCGCCTCAGGAGGCCGGGCATGTTTGAAGGCAGATTAGGGACCTAGTGATTTTCTTCTTCGAAAGTTGTGCACTAGACTGCACTCCGCTTATGAACAAGTCTCAGACTGCATCGTTTTACTTTTACTCAATGGTAGCATATCTGAGGTTGTAGTCTTTGACCGGGAACCTCAGTTTTCAAAAAAAGTGGAAAATTTTATCCTTTCTATACTTTGCTTGTTGCCAGAAGATTATAAGTACTCCGTTTGAAGGTTCTATGTACGTTATCACAAACATTGGCATAACATCCTGGAAAACTTTACGATCTGAAGCATATTTATAAACAGCTAGGGAAGCTTAGCTTCTAAGAATTCCCAGTTTATTTGGTTTTTGTGGTTACACAGTGAAACGAACGTCAGTAAACTTACGTTACCAATCAGTCCACTGTTTCGAAGAGGTTGCATAGCTTAAGTCAATATCAAGACACTCCGTTGTCTAGAAGTGTTCCGTTTCGGACATGGTAAATAAAATTCAACTTAATCAGCACAATGCGAACAGTGAGAAACTGCTGCACACGAATTAAACTTTACTCCTCGAACAACAGCACTATGTTAGCTGAAGCCGAGAAAAACAAGATATAATCAGCCTGCCAGCTGATGTCTACTGGTGTACACTCAATCCCATATGGCATCCGTGAAAATACTTTGTACTGGGTTACATCCTTTTTTGATAATAAAACTTTTAAGGTTGTATAAGAATCATTCATTGCTTCCCGTTCTTGGAATCTCACAGAGGTACCCCGACGCATTACTATTGCTTCTAACCTATTTATGTTTTACATCTGTGACCTACTAGACCCTGTTTCCAAGGACACCTTTCCTTACACTAGCGATTTAAAAATTCGGGATTTCAGTGCACTATAAGGTGATCGTAACGAGAGCAAGCGCTAGTCATACAATGAGAATCTCCCCCTCAATTATAGTGAGTATACACTCATGTCATTTGTTAGGGACTTCATAATACAGCGTGCAGAGTTTGATACATATCCCATGAAGCGATGAGTAGGAAGGCCTAGACATCTGGTCGTCTTATTTCACCTTTCTTTCATCTTCAGAAGATGGCTACGAAAAATGGGTTTGTAACACTTCGGACAATGAAACGGACCTCCACTGTAACAGTAAAAATGTTTCAGACGCCTTGCGGGACATATGTAAGACACCTGCTTGAGTCTGCTTATCATGTCGGGTATTCAGGTTGATGCAATGACACACTTGTCATGGTATATTCAGCAACTGGCCATCAAAGTTGTAATAGACCTAGGGTATGTCTCGCATGTGTCTTGATTTGGAATTCTTGGTCGGGAACTACATGAATTTTAAGGATTCTTTAGTATATAAATCATTACATACATTTTCTTGAATATAGGACCAGACGCCTACAATATATCATATTGAATGGTTCGGGGTGATAATGGTCTCAACACCGAGCCCAACAGAATTCCCACGGGATTTTCACTAGTCACTCAATCCGTGAGTTGTACGCGAGTGCAGGCTTAGAAATCCAGATTCGTCGGCTCGGTTTAGTACACATCTGATGTTGCAGGGTTCGAGTGTTTTTGGTTTTTCTTTTCTGAAAAAATGGGCATAGTACTGTTTTTCATTGAACGTCAGAAAGTGCGCTATTTCGATAGTCTCGTCTGTTCAAACCAACATGCGATGGATAAAATAACTTTGTTATTGGTTGTGAGCGCAGCTAATTCCGTTAAACGCCTTTTGTAGTTTATCACTCTTATGGTTCGAATCCTGTTTCTATTCATTGAAGTAGTTTGTGTAGAGTTGTTCACTGAGTCAGAATTTTCCAGTGTGTTCAGTCGTACTCAAATATCCTTTGGGTTTCTGATGGTGTATGGTTTTCATAATCGGCTAGTCATTACATACTTACCACTCACACATTTGGTGGTGTTTGACTATTCCACTGGGTTCGCTGTGAAGTGGTCAACAGATGAAGCAGCCGTTCATTTTTTACAGTGCTAGGTGTTACACATGTTCACTTGTCAACATGTTGAAAGCTCTATGCCCTCTACAGTGTGCTATATGTTTCATACTTTTTTATGTTCTTCATTTTCATGGTGTCGAACGAGGAACACTAGAGTGTATGCATGAGTGAACAAATAGTTCCTATCTTCAGTGTCAGAATATATTTTCTGTGTGAAATAAAACTATCTAAAGAAAGAATTCCAGGTAGTAATTTGTACAGATTTTCTAAGGGACATAGTGGTCTAGTTTGCCATTATCTTTAAGACTGTTATCTTTAGAAACGTACTACTTTCAGGCATGAATACAAAAAGACGGTAGGTATGGCACTGATCAATTTAAGTTTTATTGAGTTTCCGTGAACGATTTTACAGAAAAGGAGCAGTAATAAAGTTACCGAATCCAACTGGCTCCGAAATATCGGCTTTTCTGTTTGTTCCCTCGCTCTGCTTGTTTCAAAGTGTGACACACATAAGCAACTTGTTTTATTAAGGTATTCGTTATACTGCGTCAGATACTGCACCTAAAAGCCATCTCGATAGTTCGTTGCGCTGACGTGTCCGCATATTGTGGTGCTCGGCGTTGATTGACTACAGCCTTCTGTAAATTATCGGTTGATCTCTTATCGATACGTTCGTCTAATCCAATCGCTTTCCATCCTCCTTTCTTCATAACATAGTCCACTCCTGGCTCTTGTTAACACTTCCTCATTTTTGAGAGGTTCTCTGTATCTGGCATTGCCCGTTTAAATCGTATGAAAATATCCGGTTTGGACATGAGAAGAACATGTAGCGAACAAGTCCGTTTTCGGTGATTCATCATCATGCTAAATACCACACATTTATATGGGCTAATCACATGCAAAAGAAGGTACACTAATGGACCGAACGGTTTGTTATCGACTGCTTGAAAATCCCCGTAGAAATCATTGAGAACAATTTTGGTTTCAGCGAACAGAACTGTTTTCCATAAATTCTCATCTTGGGCTTTACCCTCGTATTATTTTTGATAAATAATTTTCCTTACAGTTTTTTAATTTGTTATATAATTGTACCAGCCTAAGATGAGAATTTATCGAAAACAGTTCTGTTCGCTGAAACCAAAAATGATTCGTTATCTGTTCCGAAAAGATCAGGTCGGCTGTACAGAATAACGATGTTTGCTAAGATAGTGGTTATGATTACGTAATCTGTTCACTTCAGACAGGGAAGCAGGGCCATGGAGGATTCAGTGTTTCGACGAAACGTTTTTGAGTACATACTAGGGGAAAGAGTAGGTGGGTGGTGATAACTTATGTGATTACCAACAAGCGACCTTCGACATGCTTTGATTATAAACCACGGAATGAGTTTGTGAGATTGATTGCATGATTGGACTCCATTGGGTGCGCAGCGATCGACGATGAACAAGACTTTGCTCAGCCATAAGTTAGCCATACCGGATGATGCTCCTGAATTCGTTCTGAGAATCGCCGCATTATGTGATCTACATAGCTCGTTCCACAGGAACAAACGAAAGGACGTACACAGTAACATGCAGCATGAACAGGCAATGTATCTTTCAACTGAGGAAGTAAAATTGGTATGGAATAAGGCTGAACATGTAGTTTGGCTGCAAAAACAAGTCTTGTTTAAAGCTACTCAATCTGTTACTTATAATCTCACAGCCTCTGTCGCCCTTAAACGGCAATGAAATATAAACAATCTTTTTGTCCGCAGTTTGCGGTTTGTTTAATTTCGTGTTACTTAATATGCACCTGTGAACAAACTGTTCTGGGTAGCCGTTTTTGACTAGTCCGTTAAATATGATGTGCTTTTCCTCCTGTATGGTGTCACTCGAGCAGATTTCTGTAGTTCTGTCGGTCAGACATAAAGTAAGGTTAACTTTCTGCTTAATGACATAAAACTGTCCAAGTTAAGTTACGGTGTACTTACTTTTGTATCGTCCCATCCGAAAGGCGAGGCAGAAAGAATTCTAGGACCGAGATAGCTTCGGGTAACTCAGGCTCCATGGTAAAACGGGCATTCTTATGAGCTGAGTTGAACCGCCCCAGTATTTTCCTGGGCTCATTGACTCATCCGCTACATATATCATCTGCATATCGTTTATAAGGGATGAGCGAGTTAATCTGCATTGCTAACATGCCATTTTCAAGCTTTATCACAAAAAACTATCAGCTAGTAATGCCCCTGTCGCGAGTGAACAGACTACGTTATCATAATCACTATCTTACCATAATTATTCTGTACAGTCGACCTGATCCTTCCGGAACTGATAACGAACCGTTCGATCCATTAGTGTACCTTCTTTTGCACGTGACTAGCCCGTGTAAATGTGTTGTATTTAGCCTGATGATGAATCACCGGAAACGAGCTTGTCCATTACGCGTTCCTTAAAGCGCACTTGATTCCTCAGTCATTGTTTCCCCGTTCCTACCTCACATGACCGACAGTTGCAGTGTCTCACCACCATTCCTTCTGTCCATCGCCGTGGACTTCCTGGAGCGCACTGTACCTGTACCTTATCACCCACATGTGGAGCCGATAGTTCGTGGACTCATCTGTCATAGTATGTTTTGATTTGTCGTTTGTTGTCTTAGCTCACTGCACACTTCGGTTTCGTTCGGTGATTGAGGTTTTACCGGTTCTTCTAATATCAACTGTTGCGTACCTATTTTTCTCCCCAGCATTCTCCGAGCTGAACTGTGAAACATAGTTTCATTGGGAGTATTTTGTTTCTCGATCAGCATCAAACATGGATCACTCCCAGATAGCTGTGCAAGTTGCAGCGATCGCTTTGTAATTTTAATCGCTCCTTTGTCTCTACCATTCGACTGACTGTAGTACGGGCTGATTGTAAGTTGCTTAAGTCCCCACTTTTTGGTGAACGCTTTGAATTCTGTGCCAATGAATTGTAGTCCGCTACCTGAGATATCAGGTATGCCACAGCGCGCAAGTTAGACTCGGAGTTTTTTGGCAACCGCGTTGAAAGTGGTGGAGCTCAGTTATTCCAACCTGTAGATATAGCTGAAATGACCTGTTATGACCAAGTATTGTTTATTGTTGAACAGAAAGGTATCCGAAGATAATATTCATTAGGGTATTTGAGGAATTTGACAGATAAGTATTGTTTCGTTGGTTTACTCCAAATCAATATTTCGACATGCAATACAGTTGTACCTGTGGTATCTAACAGAACTCGACATCTGAAGCCAGCAGAAGAGCTCTTTTGTCCCCCAAATACAGTTATTTACTCTTGTGTGTGCTAGGTGAACATTCTCCAATATCTTTCGGCAAAGCGTTCTCAGGATTGCAGTCCTTCCTATTTTGAATATTAAACCATCTTCCTGGATAAATTCATCACAATCGCTAAAAAAGACTGCTAGTTATTCGGGTCGAACGACAAAGGTAATCAGCGAAAGCACCCAAAAGACTTCCCAAAGTGATAATTTAACTGGACTGTTTGTCTAATTTTACCTTCCAAAAAGCCGAAGGTAAGTTCACTTTTGTACGGGAACTGGGCTCGACCCAGTTTCCATAGTATGCCATTGTTGGTTGGTAAACGGTAGTACTCTCTTCGAAGTATCTTATTCAGTGCTTTCAGATCGATGCATAACCAGATTTCACCTGACCTCTTCCAAGTTACGACAACCTGACTGAAGCAGTTGGTTAGTTTCTGTACCAAAGCAACTACATAAGTTTGAACCAGTCCGTCTAATTCCACTGAATGGCCTCAACACTCACAATTAGCGCTGACTCACGAGCAACCACGAGAAAACAGGCATATAAATCTGTCCATTCATCGAATTGGTAAAACACAGGGTTGCAACTTCTTTTACGTTTGTCCCCGCATCCTCCCACTTCAAACATTGGTTTGAAGACTTGGAGTTGTTTTATAGAAAAGAGGCAGTAGTAAATTAAGGAACTCCGGTTGGTTCCGAAACCCCGGCTTTCCTGTTGGTTGGCTGGGCTCTCTTTGTAGTTTGTTTGCTTTAACGCGTGTCACATCTAAAAACTTGCCTTATTTAGGTACTCATGACAAATCAGGTGCTGCTCCTGAATGCCATCCTGAGTAGTCGTTGCGCTATCTTGCCAGTTTGCTGAAATGGCCGACACTGATTTGCTGAGCCTCTTGTGAAGAATTGGTTAACCTGATATCGCAAATTTCGTCCAACCCAAACACCTTCCACTCTCTCCTCTCCAAAGACTTATCGGATGACTGATCAACCAACAGTTCGGCTTAAAAATAGCGTTATCAAATAAGACTGTGTTCTTACGTGTAAACGTCTATCTGTGCCTTTAATATGAATAGATCGCCGAGCTATTTGATACTTGATCGCGTGCAACCATATTTACGGTGATTCACGTCACATTCTTAGTACTGTTCGCATACCTGATGTGATCGTTTATAAAAAAAAAAGCTCCAAGACACTTACGACGGCGCAGCCCAGAACTGCGAAACATTTTTTGGAAATGTGGGAAGTTGATTATTGGGACAAATCCAGTGATCCGAATTTTCCTCTCCGGGGAGAAGATGGAAAGAGGACTAGTTCCGGGGGATCCTTCGTATACTACTTACTTTTGGACAGCAGCCGTATACTCGCCCTAAATAGTGCAAAAAGGGTTATTGCAAACTTGAGCGTCGTAATAAGCACACTAGCTACTCAGTGACTTAGCAAATGATGGTTGACTAAGTTCGCGGGGACTACGTGATCTAACAGACTTGATACAGTGATACGATATGTGTGACAGCCTTCCACCCCACAATTCGCTTTCCCTCGCTGTCCCAATTTTTCACATTCCCCCTTTACTCTCATCTAGGTCTGACTGTTTCTATTCCTCCACTGGTTTGTTAATCTTCTCAGGCCTACCCACTTACCATGACAACTAGAACAGTTAGACTGTTTGATTGCTCGTCAGTTATGTGAACCTTTCCTCACCAGTCGAAGTGGCATTGGTGTGTAAGAGATTGAGTGCCACATTTGGTGAAGAGTGATGAATGACCGTTTTTCCATTCAATGGTTGGACAACTTTTTAGCCTTAAATCTGATTGATTATCTCTTGTTGACGTTGACTCTTTAATCTAAGATCTGAATGGTTTCATCTTGTTGCCTTTTGGTGTTTGACCTGAAGTATAATTGGCTATTCTTCGCTTATCTGTACATTGATCGCACCAGTCATGTAACATGCAGGCCGGCTGTTTACACGTTGACTGTCCCGCACACCTGCGGACCAAGTGTGGGGCAACGTGGAGACACCAGGGGACAGCGTTCTTCCGAAGTAGGGGTTCCAACAAGTTCTGTAAAAGGAAACAACAAGAAACAAGCATGAGCCAAAGGCCCAGTAAGCCATGCACACGACTTACACAAACAATAACTAGACGGCGTCGACAACACAGCAGCACGCCCCGATACACAATTCAAATTTAACCTGTGCGCGCTTGCTGGTTTCGACCGCACGTTACAGTCACGTTTTGTCTGAACTAACGCATGTCGGTCCCTGACCGTTAATTTTGCAAGGTCACGTTGATCCGTTCACTTGCTTGTTGGTATTTGGTCATGACCATTCGTACGTCACCTCGAGTTCTTCCATTGCATTCACTCATCTATTTTGTCAGCTGGTTCGAAAACCAAACACTGAAGTGGACATAATGTGGAGGGAGGACTTTGGGGTACAGCAACGTGATCACAACCAAATACTAATGCAAAACTGAACGAACCAACCTGCACACATTAGACCCGTAATTAAAGATCTTCAATGAACAGCGAGTGACGTAGACATTTAAAGAAAACATGTCTTATCAGGTGAAAGTAAAAGACCAGATCTCTTGTCGAACAGCCAGAGACAACAAGATGTAACCAATAAGACCTCAGATTAATTGATTAACAGCGACAAGAAGCAGCCACCCAGATTCCAGGCTACGCGGTCATCTCACCACTGTATATGAAGACGAGCATTCGGAGGCCTTCACCAGCCTCAGCGCTCAGACTTTTAAGCATTGATGTCTGTTCGTTTATTGATGAAACGTTCCCAGTCTGTCAAACCCAGTGAACTACCGAACACTCAAGCCGCTAACTGGAGTCACCAAATTCACTACTATTTCCAGTAATCACCTACTAGAAGGCTGGAAAATAGATTACGGTGAGGTAGTTTTAGAAATGGATCTATGCACTAGTCAACAATCATACCGTGATCGCTCACAATGTTTTTGGAACTGGCCTGTCTTTCTTATTTGATAATCACCCAGACCCTTTGTTTTTTTTTAAACGTCGAGGCAACGTTTTCTCAGTCCTTGCCAACACCTGATTATTAACCCGTCCTCAAATAGCACAACCATGCGGACCTCATATATAGTGTGTATCGGCCAACACGGTTTCCGTGAAAGGCAGGATACGAACCAAAAGAAATGTTACGGGCGCACGCGAAAATAAGTTTATGTCCAAAATTATAAGTATGTTCCGCAGATGTGGACGTAGGGAAAACTTTTTTTTAACGCAACGGGTATGTGCCTGTTCACCGGTTTGTTTTCTGTGGCGGGTAATCTTTTGGATACCTCAAATAGAAGAGAGAACAGATTATACATTCGTTTCAGTAGTTGACTAATAGGTAGGTGAGCATTACAGAAGAATGAAAAGGGAAGATTTGAACACTGTACTTTACAAATAACTTAACAATCAAGGCGTGTTCTCATTTTGTGTGGCCAACCATTCAGCCGTTTGACTAATTCAGAATTTCTGTTCCTAATACACTCATGGTTATTCTTTGAAATCTACATTTCGCGGGACTGTTTCTATCTTCCTTGTGTTGGCAAATTACACACAGGTCTTTCCGCTGACGTCTATCCAGTTTAATCTGTCCGTTAAAGTACTACTGAAGAGTGACATGAAGACATTTTGCAGACAAACTTCCGCAGAGTAGATCGACTTGCTCAGAGGATTTTGGCCTGTTTATTTTGAAAGCTTTATTTATGAGTCGGTGTGTACGAAGAACTTGTTGAATGCATATACAGTGTGAAAAAGTGGTACTCATCTGTCAGGACAACCGATATAAAGTACACTTTCCTTATGATACTATCTTTCACATAAATTTTTGATCACTGTCTTCAAGTTGTAGCTGTATATTATACCAGTGAAATCGTTCACATGATATTTAGGTAGTGTGAGCTTCTAACATGTACTTGACGTTTCAGATAAAACAAACATTTATAACTTATAAGAACGATAACAACGGGAACATCACAGTTGGAGTTACAACTAATTGAACCTACTACCGCGCAGTAGTGGTTCTGCAGCCACCGATTGGTTACTTTCATTAGATATCAACGACAGCGAACTCTGCTATTAGGTATTGTGTAATGCACAAAAAGGGTAAATTTTACATTTGTTTATGACTTTCATTGCTTCACTATCAGCCCTTCTCACTTAAAATATACATTTACTGTGAAATACACGCAGTTCGCAAGATGCCCTCATTGTCCAAACGCCCAAGTGCAACCAGAAAACCATTTGGGGTCATGTGGTTCTACAGTGGCAGCTCCGGTTAAGTCTCTTATGGCGAGCTGGAATGTGTTCACTCAATTCTGCTTAGAGCTGTAACATTTTTAAAAGTACTGCTTTTCCCGTTATTTGCAGCACAGTAGTACTCTAATAGATTGATGCTGCAAGAAACCAGATGTCAACCAAGTACGGTGAATCAAAGTGAACCTGTAAACTCATAGCAATTTTGCTATCTACCTTTTGTAGTCGAATTTCAATTGGCGGCATACTTAAAGTTACTTTGAAGCTTTAAACACGTTATTAGATCGGTTTCGTTTTCTTAACGTTATGAAACACGGATAGTCAGAATCAAGTTATGTTTTGCATAGTGAATGAAGTTACTCATACTGGAAGTCACCGTAATCTATGCTTAACAGCCTGTTGGGTTTAACATCATAACGAATGCTATGAGCACTGATTGCATGTTGGTTGTGTTGCCCTTCATATTGGAGACCGCAATCAACGTCACACTTTTCAGACATGACAATACTTGTAAGTCGTTTAACTCGTATCACTCACAAGATGCTTTTGAGTTTGTTCTGGCATACTGCTTCTCTGCTTCATTAATCACTCTGTTTTTTGCAATCAAAATCAATGACAACTCAAGCGATGGTATCCCACTGATTTGGACTGATGCTGAGAATGTCAGCATGGATGTACACGTATGTGCGTAGTAAGTATATGTGTGCGTGTATGTAGTTATATCAGCATTATTGTGATTGACAGTAGTATACCAGTGATAAGTATTGATTTTTGATTGCAACGCACCTGTGTTAATAAAAACAAAGATATGTTTCCTAAAACTTTTGATGGTCAACTTCCAGGCGCCTATATCTGCGCATTTATGTATACGTCACCTGTACTCAACTGTGCTGCGTAGCAAAGCTATCAGCCTCCTAATCCGTACCGGCACAAGACTTCCCAATATTCACTCACTTCCACGTACCTAACCCATTCACACCCAAACCTTATTCTGCTCTCTTTGGCTACTTGAGTATGTTCAACTAGAACTCTGTACGCTAGTATAGGACCTTAACAGGTGATATGGTAATGGCTGCTGTGGAACCACGTTTTAATCCATGGTCAACTGAGTGGTACATTAATACTAATGATGATTCATCCATATTATTATTATTATTATTATTATTATTATTATTATTATTATTATTATTATTATTAAGTAGTAATACATCACAGTGGTTCTCATTGATGTTTAATTACCATGCGACCGTAAAAAGAAGAAAACTCCGTAGCTAGGAAGAGAAGGTAAGAGAACAGAAGTAGCCTAATTGCTATAATCATCCAGGTTTAAACTCAGTCACTTAACATCAAGGTATCCACATCTTACAAACAGACAATGGAGCATTAAGCAAAAGTATGACATCGTATGTAGGCTTGCATAGTC
>LUCH01004796.1:29060-40828 GCA_013368495.1 Paragonimus heterotremus
GCGTTTTATCACAGTTCCCTGATTCTAAACCTAATTACCAGTATCCTGAAATCAATTCCGGAATGGTAAACCATAGTAATTTCACCAAAGTTTTAACCTCCCGTACACTCCGAATAAGGTCAAAAAGCCCTACTCTGTGAATCTCTTAATTGTGTTTGCTCAACGCGAAACCGCAGTTTGGCATATTTCTTAGACGGGAACATAAGACAAGCTCATAGCAGTGATAATAATCCAACTGTATTATGTTCGAATACAAGGTAACATTTTACTCATTTGTTCCCGGTAATCCGATCACCCGCAAATTGTACATTTTCGCATTGCTCCATGTGACGTGTATATCCATATACACAAGGTAGTCATTCCCAGAAATGGCCTCAATAGGCTTCAAGCAGCCAAAGACGGTGAACGTGGTGCAGGGGACCTAGATTCCTTTTCCCAAACATTGGATGGTTGACTATATGCGTCGGTGGTGATTAAGTTTTGTCCAAATTGCACTGTTGAGGCGTAGATGAGATAAGGGTGCCTGTCGTGTAAGGGTTCCTTTCGACGTTACGGCAAGTTTATAGGATTTTGCATCTGCTTAGAGGGAACGGCATGCAGTTTTCTACCAACCATTCTCAGGATTTATACAGGTCGGACTGGGGTGAACTTTCAACCAATGAAGCAAGTACTGGGAGGCAGAGTTTGACATCGCTTGTAACCTTCAGTCCTTCGCGCTGCAATGTGGGATGACGATCCGATGGATTTATGGGAAGGAGTGCTCAGTATTGGATCGCATTGAACGTTTGAAGGCTGACTTATTCTTCACGACTCCGATGCTGCAGATTCTTCTGAATAGGTGGTCTCCTAGCCAGCCCGCCAGATTTCACAAGACTGGTCATTAGACAGATGGATTTGGTGATCGATTCTGTCTGATGCTTTTGTAAAGTTTAGGCAGGCTATCTCCACATACCGACCGAACACACCTGCTACTAGCCAAAAGCCATCATCCAACAATAAGCTAGATTGTTCAGATACACCCGGAGGCATCATCATCTTCAAAACGTGGCGATAAAACCCGTTTTCAGTGTGTCATGTTCAGGCCACATACGACGCAATACTTATAGAATTAGTTGAGGAGTCAGAATTTTTGTGGAATTACATGAGTCGCCTGGACGGACTTCTTATTTCCCAAGGAGAAAACAACTTCTGCGCACGAAGGTTATGTCAGATATGGGCTTTTACCGGAATGTCAAGTGCTTTTGTTATGACTGAGAATAACGCATTGGGACAGAGTTTGGCGGCTTTGCCGACGTCGACTTCTTTGCGGATGGATGCCACGCAATAATGTTTCCATTCAGTTGAACTCCCACCCTCCGTTAGCAAGCATGCAAACGCGAAACATAGTGGGGCAGTCAAACAGTCAACACACTTCCTGAGAAAGCAGGATGGGATAATACAATCAAGGGCCTTCAGGTTGTGTCTCGAACTGTATGACTTTTTTAAGAATAACGGACTGGTTGTTCCGCTTCATAAAACTTTGTGTGAAACGGTAGGCACAGCGACACTTGTGAGCAACACTCCTTGACAGATACACATCGAATCGGTTTCAGTTAAGCTGCCAGCAAGAGAAAATTGCGAAACTACCGGTCCCTAGATTGGGGGGAGTGAGCTCACCTTCGCCACTCGCATGCCGTGGATCTTTGTCCGGAAAGTATCCATGCGACTACTGCAGAGGTGAAGTCTTGTGGAGTGTCACGCATATGTGGGCAAAGAAATTCACCAAACGATATTATGGGGGCTGTTAACCACTGATATTGGCGGACCTGATGGGTTGCGTTTAACTGGCCACAACGTTTGTCGGTACACCGGAATTTTAGTAGTTGTACTTGAGATTTGGCTAGTATCCAATAAATTCTCAGCTAACCAGGGGACCGAGTGCAATCTGGAAAAGACGGTCGTAGAGACGGTTATGTTGTGTACGGTGTGCTGAAATGTGTGAAGGTATCAGAAAACTAACGATTAAAGGAAACAGAAAACCTTGATATTGAACCCGTCAAAATTACAAAGTTCAGCGTAAACAAAATGTACAAACGTGGCCAAGTGCAACAGAACACACAATGGCAATACAAGGAGTCGTAAGCGGGATAAAACCTTCCTGTAAACAACAGCACGCCAGTAAGAATTAAAGAGTGAGTAACTGCGTGCTAACGTTGGCTCAAAAAATGCTTGACGCAAATCTCTCGAGTTGTGGTGACGTATACCTTCATGGAACGATCTTGTCTTCACGTAAAGTTCCAGTGGCCCAATCGATCTTTTTAGGGTCAGCTCAGGATTTTACAACGAGGAGTTTTAGTGGAGGAATGTGAAGGATGAACGATCGATAGATATCGAGTTGCGACGTCAATAAAATTTTATTACAAATGCTGGCTTTGTTGTGGTCTCTTGAACCCGTAGTATATCGTCCACCCATTTTGTTGAAGGGTGTTGGACTACTATCAGTATCGTTGTTGTAGGACCAAACGAACCAAGGCAATCAGTTAAGAATAATGCAATCGATTGGTGAAGGACCTATTGTCGATACGCAAAGTCGAAGTCCAAGCAAGTGAGCAATAGTAAGAATCGAATGTACAGAGAAGCGGTGAACGAGAGCGTGGCGTGAGTCATGGGCTCGAATGTGCGGTGCACCCGTCGTTATCTCAGCCCGTTTGAACCGATATTCAGACAAATTGGGAGACTGGCGAGAAAACGGTGGGAAGGTTACTGGAAAAACGCGATATAATCGAAAATAAATAAGTCGCCACACTGTGCACGCATTCAATGTTGTTGAGGTTGTTGAAAGACAGCCCAGTGTTTTATTATCTTCCTCAAATAAAATACAGCAAGTAGCTATTAAATTATCGGCCCACTGGGCGACCGATTCTGTCGTAAAAAAGGCTGACGTATAGACGAGCTCGTTACTAATAAAGTGTTGAACTACAAGATGTATTAAAACTGGGAGGAAGAAATAAACAACCCCGAGTACTGGATCCATCAAACTTGCAAAGTCTGAGATCAACCACGCATACGAACACGATCAAGTAGAGTCATACAATATATATGAAGTCCTGCAAAAGTAGGGGAGGGTATAAATTTCATCATGGATAAGGAAGCTAGAGACGCTGTCATACACGTGTGAATATCAAATGTGCTTATATATATATTGAACTACGGTGGAAACATTGAGTAGTCGTATATTCCAGTTGCGTCGATATCATCAAAACGTTAAAAACTGGGCATTCTCAGATTAAAGCATCACGTGTTCCACCTCGAAAATTGCAATGAACGCATTCACGAAATTGAAAGTGGGAAAACATCTGTGATGAGTTGCTTTGCAAAGACGGTGGAGAATGCTTCTTCACCAAAACGTTACTTCAGACACTTGTCCGATGTAATGCAATTTTTTATTAGTGCTGTTCAACTGTAATTGGTGGAGTGTGTGTACTAAGCCTAGAATTTCCATTTCAGTATTTTTAAACATTTGAAAAACCGAGGATTCGTGCCAAAATGACCGTTTTCCATTTGGAACGATCGTCAAACGCAATATCCGCGAAGTCATAAGTGTCAAAGCTCCCCCGAAACGGTTGGCTCGCATGAGCGTTTCAAATACTCCCATATACCAGAGGACGATGTGTTTTCAGTTTTCCGTTCCGCACCGTCAACACAACCGTCACGGTCACAAAAATAAGGGCATTCCGGTTTAAATGATTATGACAGGCTCTGTTATAAATTAAGAACAATTCAAAGAGGCTACATCACTATATACAGGAGTCTGACAATATAACCTTTGCACGAAACTCATGACACATCAACAGTAAATTAACCAGTAGCATTAAGCGTGTGTGGAAGCCAAAATATCAAAACATAATCGAAGCATGCTAGGTGAAAAATACAACCTTCTGTTCGGTTATCAGTATAACTTTATTGGCTGATAAAAGTGCGCTATATTACGCCTGCATTCAAAGTGACGCGACAAAGTATCAACCACGGGTGTCCGTAGAACATCATGAAAATAATAACACGAAGAACAACCAAACAGGAGGCACTTGACAACTGCATGACCCAGAGCTATGGAACTATCCCGAATGAACGAGCTTTATACTTAAATGACCACCGCCTACTTCCAAGTCAGATATATCTATTAGAGTGAAAAATACCATCCTCAGGTTATTCATAATCATCATTTAACGATACAATTAGTCCCGGCAAAATGTTCCCCTCGATGAAGTTTCCAATCTTTGGGTGATCCGCAGAGTAGGAAAGACTGGCCGACTTCTGACCTACCCCTGGCCTGCTTGGCCCGGTCGGCCATGTGTTTACTGGGTTACTGATAAAAATTACTCGCTCTTCACCGCCGGTTATTCTGAACTGAGACCGATTACTCGGCGGGCCACTTGCTTTCTCGATGCTCGACGCTATTTCAGTTCGCGCAAGGTAAGCACAGGAGAAGACCAACAAATGCGGCACGATTGCAGGGTTACTTTTCTGCAGACTTGTGTCATTCACATGGAAGTAGCCCACTCTGCGCCTACTGACTCACTTGTCGCGAGCGTCATAAGCGTTTTGAGCATGGGGCATCCTGGAAGCTACTTACACTGAAGACGGTTCTAATTTTGCAGGAGTCAACACGGAGCTAAAGCGGAGGCTACGATCCCTATGTCAGTGTGGTCGCATATAAGCTGTCGAAACAAGTGATCCACTGGCGCTTCAATGATATGGGTAGAATTTATCTTGGTGAAACGTAGAAAAGAATTACCAAAACTGCAGGAAGAGCTCTGCTCCCAGTAATACAACGAGTAATGAATGAAGAGTCGCTATTCCCCTACATGGTAAAATTTGACTAAGCCGCCAACAGCCGGCCACTTATGCCTGCCTATATTGATCCAGATGATCCCTGAGTGATTCGCCTCAGTGGTTCGTTTCCGTGAAGTCCAAATTCAGGCCTGACTATAGACGAGGTATCAATGCTTTAGCGTTACACAAGAGATTGAAGATATGCACAGCACTTATTTTGTTTTGGAAGCAATGGTGATGTAATTATCCTCCCCCACTACCGGTTAGCCCTAGATGGTTAGAATCTTCGTGCCATCCTAAGGTTAACGACTTGATTATCCTTCACGGAAGGGTTTCCAGTAGTTTTCAGCCTCACAGTGTGGTAGTCGAAGTAACTCCTTGTGACGACGGCCATAAACGCCAGATGATCGTGGAACTTAGAGGGCACTTTAAGACGGGACATCGGATCAATTTGCTCTCCCCATCAGGGTCCGCACGGTAACACCGATTGACCGCGCGCAAAACGATTTAAAATTCCCCCAACGAACTGATCAATTACCTCCATTTCTACTCCTACCATGAGGTTTCAAACCAGATGGTTATCGGGGCTCCGTGTTGAGGCTGTTGGGATCCGCTGAATCATTGCTGTATCGTCCGCTGATTTTAACGTAGCCTGTTGGATTTTTGTCAAGATTGTTTCGCATGGCCTGATTGTAGTCGAGTTTGTTGAAAGATGCCCTATGTTTTACCATCTTTATCGGATTAACTTCTCCAATCGTCTTCATTCTTAATCGAGCCCCTGTTAACATTTTCCTTAATGTTAATCTGCCTGGGCACTGGAACAGTCCGAACCCTAATTTAATCATTTTTCTCCTTACTTGCCTTGAGTGACATGCTTTCTACCACTCTTTGGTCCGCAAATGTGCATTTCGTCCCGTTCAAACCAATGACCATATGGTTCAGTGAGCTTCATTCCACTTCATCCTTTTCCCCTTACTGTGTGGTACGTAGCTGTTCACTTCGTTGTACAGGCACGTCCCTTGTTTAGGTCTGGGGGATTTTTTCATGTTCGAGGTGAGAAACCCACTCTTGTTATATGATTATTTAATCAGCGCCGCATTGAGGCCAGTTTTCGTGAGGGACTTCTCAACAATCATTTGAAAGATAAATTGTAGACTCTACCTTTGGATACTACGCAAAGGCGTCGCTAGACCATAACGTCACGCGTCGCTTAGTGTGAACTCGAATGTTAAATACCGTTAGCTACTCTAGACAGCCGTCCTACGCCCAGTACTCCCGAACACTTTAGCGCCGTTTTTTCGTCTGTCTGCTGCAAAGTGTGCAAGATGACCACATTATTTTGCGTTGTATGTGGAGTAATGATACGGCCTGCCTGTCATTAACCTGAGTCGTGTGGACGAGCTTGTTCGCCTGCACGTTTTTTCGCCTATGCATGCCACTCACGTTAGATAACCTTCCGTTTCAATCACACGTTTGACGGCTGGACCCCTAATCTCCCTATGTATTCTCCCTTATCTGCGTCGTTTAGCCGTTTATCGGGCCTCGTAATTTTCACGTGCAACTGGCTGGCTGGGTTTCAATCCTAAGTTAGAGCTGACGTACTTGAAAAATAACCCATTCATCACTCCCCTCATTCTTGCCGTGTCTAAGGCAAAAGTAAAATCAACAAACATCATAACGGTGTCTTAGTCTAAGTTAAACAAGTACTGCAAATAATCGATTGCTATGACCAGTTTGAAACTTAATGCGTTCAGTGTTATTACTGTTGCTTGCACAATGAATTATCATCCATACTGTGTATTGAAAAGCACTCACAACGGATTTTGGCCCACGTATTTTCGTAGGCCTTTCAACCAGTCGTTTTCAAAAGAAGGCACCAAGCTGAGGTTCCACTCCCTTCAGAGCTCGCTTGCGACACGTATTCCTGACAAGGCCTGTATATCAATTATGACCAGGCTTTCGTGATTTAAATCTGTGAATCACTGCGTCTCGTCAGCTGCAGTTAGTGGACAAAAAGTCAAGACTTCATTACAGGTTTGAATCACAGAATTTATCTTCGATGCACGTTACATTTTTCAGCTGGTACGACGTACTTATCGTGGTACTAGTTTGTTTCGGAAGCAATATTCTAACCCAAAATTTCTCTGCCTCACACTAATGCCGTATACAAGTTGTGTCCGGAAACCAGGGAAACACATACACAAAGTCTATTCGCTAGTTTACTCACCACGAAACTAAGTAAAATCCACTGCTTTGTATGGATTCTATCATTACCTCGCAGCTCAAACCAATGAATGTGAACAAGTCCCCGGGGACAGGCCAAATTCACCCGTTTCTCTCTTCGAACTATGCACTCACTCCAGGAAACCAGGTAACCTTTCTCCCAACTACAAGTCTGCGGCCAGTGCTCACGTTCACTACGGCGAAAATCAGAGGGAATTCGTCAACTACACGCTGATTGCTTAGTTGTGTTTAATGTATCGGAGAGTTTAGTAGATGGTGCACATCAAAATAGACCAGATTCTTACGACTCACTCCGTGTTGTACAACACATTTTTCGAAGGGGCTCCTGCGTAACCATCCTCATCTTCACGATGGATTACTGTACGCAATTAATTATTTTTAGGGCCTCGAAGTTGATAGTGTGCACTTCGATTTCACCGAAGATTTCAACAAAGTTCCTCATTTTATTCCTACCTCTAAACGTTCTCTTCGCGGTTTTTCCCCTACATTAATAATCTGGATGAAAGACTTTCCGTGCCACCGCTGCCTCTGGAACGTGCTGCGGCATCCACACGGCCACGCCAGGAATCTCATTAGGCCATGTTCATGAGCCCTTATTGCGTATACTTTTCATTAGTGACCCCTCTGGGCCATCGTCATCTAGATGTTTCCCGCGTCCATGTGGTGTTGAATTGCGGCGTAGATATCCTCAGACAGGGACAGCACCTTTCTAGAAAGGGGTGCAGATTAGTTGCGCGCATACCTAGTAGCAAACGACCTTCCACCTAATTCTGAAAAAAGGCGGAGTTGTTCATCCACGTTTTAGCTTCAGGCGGCGGTATTACCTGAAAACCTTCCCTCTCTCCAAAAGTTTCACCGGAAAGGAAACTGGGACGCTCGAATTATTGGGCTTGTTACAGTCTATCAATCGTACAAGCCTGGCATTGTACGTGAGATCGCAGTCCCTTACGTTACATGGGTCTCCGGAGCGTCCTAACAAAATTTTTCTCCCCACGTTGTCCTTCTAATTCATTTGTCATTTTTTGGAATTAACTCTTAAGCGTCTTTTTCACATGTCCGCCATACTATTGTAGTAACTGCAGCACCAGTTCACTTATGAACAACGTTTGAGTATGCAGCGTGCGTTCAAGCCAGTGGCTGCATCAACTACTTGGCTTACGCTATGAGTATGCAGCGTGCGTTCGTTTTATTAATTTTCAAACTTCTTAGTAGTGTTGTCTTCTAGGATATTCCGCATCACTGTTGAGATGAACGGCAGCCCGAGCCAGAGTACCGCGTGGTCAGGCTCACGGCTGCTGTGATAATGATGCGCTCGCATTAGCGTTTGCTCGGTTCGAATGAATTTTACCATTGACAGCATGGAGAACGAACACATGAGAGAAGTGATGAGAAACTTGTAGTTGAAGCGCTTGGGGCATATGTTAACCAACACCTTTGGTTCGGATGACTGTCATGTTGATCAGACTATTCTTCTGCGCCACGACAGGTAACTGGCGTTCTAGACATCAAGTAATTACTGGTTGAATGGCATACAATCCAGCGATTGGCGAGCAGCTTTAGGTAATCTGCTTCCAAATACGGTTTCGTATGGACGTCACGCGCTCTCATTCCATTTGCAAACAAGGCAGTAGAGTAAACAAAATTGACTTCTAAAGATTCTCGGTGATGAAGTGGGACATAATCTTTTATTTACGTCGTTCCATGCACACTGAAGGTGGGGACAGGCATAATACAATCTCCAGGAGTAACGTTCCATCGATCAGTATCTATCTTTAATCTAGGATATCGTATAGACAAAAAAGCAGGAAGCGTTATTATACGTTTCACAACCAAATGTGTTAGTATTCTTGTTCAAGTGCAATACCAACATTGTATTGTCATATATTTCTATTCCAATGATACTCTCAAAACGCCGCAAAATTACGCACTATCAAGTTATGAGATGACGTATTTGATTTCGGCGATTGCAATGAAAGGGTTAATAATACTGGAAAAAGTGGTGGTAACGCCAGTGGTGGGTTGTTTTTGCGAAAATGGTGAAATGTTTTTCACTCCCGAACTAGTACTTTTGGCGCTCATTCGATGTATTCAAAAGTTTTCATCAACACTGCTTATTTAAATTTGAAGAATTTCTGGTACTTTGCTTGAAATTTTGATTTAATAATTCATAAGTTCGTTGAAAACAAAGATTCGCGCCAAAATGACCGTTTCTGTTTTGGAACGACCTACTAGCTAATTCCTGCGAAAGCTGTAATTGCCATAATCGCGACTAAATGTCAGGCAAGCACTTCAAAAGTAGTGTCCGCACTAGTTGAAGCGTACGCCAGGCCACTAGTGTCGACTCAATTGCTCACCGAGACAGACTGTGAAGAGTTCATTCACCACAAAATGTCGTTTATCTGGTACTGCGCTCTTAAAGTCTGCCGTAAATAAAGCCTCCGGGAGTAAAGATAGAAAAATACGCACCATGTGGTAGGCGTCGAAGTAATGGTATGACTAGGTCTCATCTCAAAAGCACTGACAAAAGTTCGAATTCACTTCTCCTTTCACCTGCTACTGGGCCAACAGTTGTAGATATGGATTTTTCCTCTACCACCCAATACAGCTACATTGCTGACCCTAATTTAAGAACAAAGTACTCAGTTAGCCAAGATAAAAGTGGACAGTAGGTCGTTGGGTAAGAGGCTGACCCACCTATGGAGCAAGTACGAGGAGGTTTTGGCAGAGGGAGAGATGACCAGAAATGGTCAGAAAGCGCGTGTTCCGAAAAGGGCCAGCTGTTATTGTGTGCAAGTGTGTATTCCATTTTTATCATTTGACCGCTTAAATTGCTCCGTTCTGTTATTGTTGTGCTTTGGGAAATTTTGACCATAATTTATTAACAAAAAAGGAATATTCTAAAAAAATGTCCACTGAATCAGCTAGTCTTCAGAAATTGTCAGTCGCAAAGCCCGAAGCCCCATGCAAAAGAGGCACGGCAGCAATAAAGAAAAATGTAAACGCACTAATCACCATATCCAACACCTGTCTCATTGTTGCTATTGCAAGGAAGCCAACATTTACTGCTTAGTCGGCAATCTCAGCGGCACATACTAGCTTCTTACAGGGAAGGAAAAACACCAAGTCGTGTTCCGCCCCCACTGCGGATGTATCCGTCGATCAGTTTAAAAATAACGGACTTACAGGCTGAAATGGCGAAACTACACAGTAAATATGAAGAACTTACCAATGTACCTCCCTTAGCCATCGACTAAACCCTCCGACAACCAAGGCGCTGGCTTGAGTGACTCCTGGACCTAAGGAGCCAGAAATTCTCCGAAGTGTTGGGAGCAGTATCCCAAATTCCCAGAAAAACGACGAAGTATGACAAGCAAATCCACTTGTTTCTGGCCATGGGCATTTGCTTCCATCATCTGGAGGGACTGTACACATCAACCGTAGACCTAAAACGCCTAAACAAGACTTCAAACCAGTAGCAATACCTGTACGGTGCCTACTAGAGGTTAATGCTCTAGATTTGCAACGTAACGCTAAGTCGACAGTACTTCATGAAAGCTACGTATGTGGTTCTAAGAACCACATTCAAAGAGCCAATGCTCCACAGATGAAAGTGAACAGTTGGTCCTCTACTGCTTCTAAGCCAATCCACAACTGTAATAAGCTTCACACTCTCCATGTATTATCCAATTGCTACGCAACACCTTATCCTTCCACGCAAAAGATGAATGCTACAAGTACCCAAATTCATAACGTATGTACCCCGTCAGGTAAACCGCCGCCTGACTATATAACCCCCACAAATGTCCGTCAACCCAGTCCCTCTTTGATGCGCTCTTCGGCATCGCATCCACCACCATCTGAACCCCCTTACCATACCTCACTCAGTCATCTTACTATAATGGCACTCGTCCATCACTTTCTGTCGTGGAGTCAATTCTTTGCCACGCTCACTCGAACATGGGTGGAAGACTGAAACATTCCCTAAACCGAACCTCCACATATGATAGTTCGCAACCTACTACCCCATCCGTCATGCGGTTCTGAGCAACTTAAATGCTATGCCTCGCAGAAAAAGCTCCAGTAATTTACTAATCATAAACGTAAGCCCACTGATAAGTAAGATGCACATCTTTAGATCTTTTGTCTTCATGTCTCATCCCCATGACATTCTCGCCATGGAGACGTGACGATTTCCTAATAATCCAGTCACGAAAATGAGCCTCACTGGATACAATATATTTCGTAGGGATAGTCCCACATGACGAGGCGGTGAATGCATAATTTACCTGAAAGGGAAATTTCTCCGCAGTTATACCTGACGAGTCCAGTCTTAATAAAATCGAGGACTTGTTGTGGTTAGTGGCCTGTATACGTTCTCACAACCTGCCTATTGGATGCATTTACTAACCGCCTAATGCTACTAGCGGTGACTTGACTGACGTTTTAGAGGTGATATTTTGTGTTTCGGCATGTGTAGCGAACACAGACTAAGGGGTGGTGACTTCAACATGCCAATTACCTCCTGGACCTCATTCGCAGCTTCCGCTAAGCAAGCTGATTTTCTTTCGTGCATTCAACTGAACGGATGGAACAAACATGTCCTAGCGCCCACCAGACAGAAACATTTAGGATCTCATACTCATCACAGGTGGATGAACTCTTCACAGTCTGTCTCGGTGAGCAACTGAGTCGACACTAGTGGCCTGGCGTAC
>LUCH01004796.1:41665-54837 GCA_013368495.1 Paragonimus heterotremus
AATACACAGAACATAGAACGCAACTACATTATGCAAACGAAGAGAAGCTTGCGCTCGGTAGGGAGCAGAGAGACATGACACTAATGCAACTGATGAGATGGAGAAATTCTATGAGAGGCCCTTCTATAAAAGTTATAATTCTCAAAGGCCCTCCTGAAATATGTAAAACCTTCAACTCGCATTTTGCTGCTGCGTTTAGTGTGGAAAATACAGTATTACTCATGACTTCGTTGAAAACAACCAAAGTTCTATGCAATGTTTCGACCGATGTTAGAAGTAACAGCCCACAATTAGCCACTATTAAACCCACAATTCATCTTGGACCTGATGGCATCCCACCAATCCGTATCAAGCAAGAAGGTGAGGATTCGTCCATCATTTTACCTAATTTGTTCACGTTATCACCATTATCCAACATCTTCCTCCCCCAGTGGAAAAAGTTCATCATTACGCTTCACTACAAAAGTAGTTCAAGGCAGGTAGTTAGTAACTAACCTCCAACCAACCACACATCAATCTGCTCGAGGATATTTGAAAGGATAATGAAAGTGCCCAATTTCAAATTCTCAGGGTCACAAAACATTATAAACCCTTTGCATTACGGTTTCTTAAGTAGGCGCTGTTGCATGACATGTCAGTTGGAATTTTTGAACCATATATCGGTGTCTGCCAACGCAGGAAATGCGATCATTATCATACTCCTGAACATGCAAAAGACTTTTGATCGTGTACCCCATGAGCGCCTGTTGATCAAAATAACATCACTTGGCATGCAAAATCTCTTGTACGGCTGGATTTTGTCATATCTTGAAGGCCCAACCCAAATTGTCGAAGTGGGAGAACAGTGCTCAACGCCCAAACCAGTGACCAGTGGGGCGATTCAAAGAAGCCTTCTGGAACCGTTGATTTCCTCATGTATATGAATGACGCATGCGATGTTATTAAACTTGACAAACCCTTTCTGTTCGCTGACGATAATAAAATCGTTCACACATTTCGACAGCCCAGCAGCCTCTTCTCGTGTCTACGAAATATGCAACAGAACCTAGCCTCACTGCAGTCTTGGTACAAAACATGGCTCATGGCGTTCTCATAAAACAAGTCGATTATCATCACTTACGGTTGTCAAGTACCCAATGGGTCTGTCTCATCAGACAGCCGTCATATTGACACCGCCACATCTGTTCAAGATTTAGGAATGTGGTGTCCAAACTCCTTCAGTTTTTCTGAACAAGTACGTTTCCAGGTAGCGAAAACTGAAAGGACCATAGGATGTATCAAAAAGACATTCGAACTACCAGGTGAGAAGCCGGCTGTTTACAAAATGTGTGCTCCACTTCAGCTTGAGTGCTGCACTTTCATTTACCGCCACCTACGCGAATCTGATAGGTTAGTGTTGGAAAACATCCGACGATGATTCACCGAAAGCTTATTTGGATATTACTCCTCACTCACCTGTTGTGAACGTTGCCGAACACTTGGTAATAATCAACTTTGGTTACAAAGACCAAAGCTGGACGCTACGCTTCTCTATAAGTTGATAGACTGGGACTCCATCACTGCAGCTTTCCCCGTTCATTCCCAGCACGACTCTCCATATGGTGTTAAAACTAACGATTTCACTTCGCCAACCCTGCGAGTTTGTGAAAAGATACCAGCCAACTTTTTTGTTGTGAAATATTCCCATATTTGGAATAGACTTCCAAATGAAATCAGAGCCAATAACAACAGTCAGGGTTTTAGAAAGGGCATGGATGGCTTCTTTACATCACCACGCATAACGTCCATGTTCAAACTTTGCGTATCTTCTGACGACCTTTGTGAATGTGGTCCGAAGAACACTTAGCCTTCAGCGGCATATAAAGTATGTACCCGTCCCTACTATTAGGCTCCCATTCGAAACAGCCTACCCTGACCTATTCATTACGTATCCACCGTTTACTCACACCCCATCTATCATTTGATTTCGTGCGTACTCACAAAACCGCACTGCTTTGTTGGACAATGAAAAATTGAAGCTTATAGCAAATTTAATAGAATAATCTGAAGTAGAGTTGTACTTAGAACTAAAAGAAAAAGGAAAATAAACAGAACCAATCCACATACACGCTTTTTCCACATATTATATTGATGCCTTTTTGTAATAACCTGTTCACCCTGGTAATCAGTCAAGCTTTAATTAATGGTAGCTGATATGGACTGTTTACTTAACTGGCATGCAAAACTCACTACAGAGAACTGTGGGGAAATAATACTCTCCCTCCACCCTAAATAATCCCATTGAAGCCAGAATTCACATCTTTCTTCGTCTCACTTGCCTCAAACCCTCCTGATTAACTATCTAATAATCTTTGCATGTCACGAAATATAGATTCTTGCTTGAAAATTGACCATATAAACCAAACTGGTGTCAAACCTTCATACGATATTTATATTACCAAGTGATACATATTCTAGAAGTGGCTGCTCGTTGACCAGTTATCGCGAAATGCTGTAACAACTGTTTGTCAATATTACATACTTTACCGAAGAAACACAAAAATATTAATGTTGGGTGAAGTTACTATCAAGAAAAGATATCGTATACATTGTCTTTCATAATACATTTGGGCACTTCACATTTTCCCATTTAACGACTCAGGAGTACGGGATACGGTATAAAAATTTCTCAATGAAAAGCATAGGACGTTGTGTGCGTGTCCAAATGGACCATGTGGACCAACCAGAAGCGCTGATATCTCCAGAACACGCAGGATGACAGAAATCCATAGAAAACCCCGAACGAACGGTGTGGGGGACATATCGCAATCTCTGCTCCCAGGTGAACCGTGTGGGCCAATGGGAAACGTTGAAAACTGGAAGAACAACACACAGACGCAGCTGTATGCATGACACAGACCACCATAACAACCAACGCCGTGCTAGCAGAAATTGACAGACAAAAGCATAATTCGTGATGGCCATGATGGATATGAGGGAAAATGAGCACCACGATGTTCAACAATGGAAAGAAATTACAAAACGCAGCAAGTGATAAACGATGCAAACATTAGGGCTGGACTACTGAATGAAATAGGAACGATTTGGACCATAGACTGAGCAGGTGAACTTGGTTGAACTGGGTCTATGCGGTTTATGGTTTCAATTATGTAATTTGTTAATGAGCCTGATCATCAGGTACTCACTATGGAGCGAAGAATCGGCACACCGTATAATAGCCGAAGCTGCAGCGTACCTCTACCGGTTATGCCTAAGCATAGCTACCATGAACCAGTTGTTCACGGTCAGACAGAAGGTCCGACCGCGCACACTCCTCAGAATGTGCACTCGGCACGGAAGTTGGTGGACCTGCGAGGCCCTTGTGAAATTGCCGCTTGTATGGCTGCACTGTCGTCCATAATCATTGCCCCGGTCCCCAGCGGTCCAACGAAGAGCCGAAGAAACAGGACACTCGCCATCGTCGTTCCGTTTACCAGCCAACGGAAGCAAACCGGTAAGCCCACTCTGCCAGCATCTACAACCACTAAAACGAACAGACTGTAACGCTACTTACAACCCATATACGTGGCGTCTATTCGGACAACCTCGAGGTTACGTCGACATAATTCTAGTTCTTCATTACTCATGAACATAAAATGGGTCGGACGGTTGTCATTATCTGCATTAAAGAAGCACTTGCCGGTTGGGTTCAGCTGAGCGTGCAAACGACAGAGGCAGTCGGTGGTTTTTCTGTTCGCGAACAAGCGTGCACAAAGGTTGCACACATCCTTCGTCGTTGTCTTCTTGTCGAAGTGCCTGAGGATGTACTGAGTGATGTTGAAAGATACTGTGCCGTTGAGTAGCCAAGGTCGAAACTCATTGACTTCTTTATCCGTGAGGCGGCACCTTGAAACTTCGCACCGCGCTGCTATGACGTCACAGGGATGATTGTGTACCATGAAGGATTTTGTGGCGCGGAAGTCTCCGTTGATGCTTCGACTGAAGTTGAAAAGGGCGGGACATTCATTTTGTCCAATGGCACTCTCCCGCATATCACAAGATGAACGCAATACACTTAAACTACGGACGCATGCGTACACGAGTCTCCTATGATCACCGAAAGCAGGCTCGGTTGATCGGATGCCATACGAAAAGCCGGAGTTAACTTCGAAACGTTTCAGCTCGGCTCCAACAGCATCCAAGTGTTGGAACTGTTGTAAAGACACGACAATACAAATATGCTCCTGGAACGAGATAGACAAATCGACAGTATTTACGTTCGTGTTTACTGTTCGAGAGAAGACATCCTTCTGACATATGCTGCCCACTTGTTGCGAGTGAGAAACAATGACGATCAGCGCGCCTCGGACACAGGTTTGATCAACAGGGTACACAGGGTTGGGATGGGGCAGAGGGGAAACTATGTCACACGAAGGGGATACACCAAACAGAGAAAACTGATCATGTTACTGCAGCATACATTCCCATTCAACCCGTGAAATTGCGTCCTTTTCCCCATTTCCACGAACAATTGTTATGCGGAAACATTTCCCATGATGGATAGATGCTCAAAACCCCTTGTGACCAAGCGATTAGCGAGCTTTTCAATTTTTTGACGTTTTCGAGCGATCGGCAAAGTCCTGAGTGGAAGTCTGCTAAGTTCCTCACCCGATTCTGAAACCTCCTGTCTTCTTCCGCCAAAAGTAAATCATTTCAACACTTTTCTGACTGACTTTGAGACAGACACCGGCGAAATCCTTCGAAGATGCGTTTGCACGTATTTCCGGTCGTGACGTTGAAATATTTGAAACGTCGTCCCCAACCTAACCTTGTAGAAGTTAAGTCAGTGTAACATTTCATTTTACGGACCGGATCCGTTGAACGGATGAAATGTCTTCTACCTTGCTGAGTGCATCAAGCGCTTCTAAACTGTGACCCCCTCCCCTGTGATTTCGTTTTTTTCTTACCGAAAGATTTCATATTTGTCCTGTTGTGTAATCACTTGGTGCTCCGTGCCCCTATGTAATTATCTGTCATGATAGCGCACATCCAATCATGCTTCTCACAAATGCGTTGAAAAATATATATTATTATTGGTATTGGTTATTAAATGTCTCAACATATGGTAGTTCCAAGTCGTACTTGAGAGACAGCAAACAACAAGCATTTACACTAAAGCACCGTCGGTCAACTATATTTCGCATTGAGTGACGGTCATAAGATGTCGGAATAAGTGGGTTTTATTGGTGGGGAGATAGAATTAGCTAGCCAAAGTATCATGGAAAATGAGACCGTTTGTTTTAGAACTCTCACACCTTTTCCATCGGGATCAAATGCTCGTGAGATCACTGGAAGCAGAGACTAAATCAAATAATCATTTCGGAATCTCCTCAGACTCGCTTAATTCTGCTTCTCCGAAGGTTCGCCGTTCATTGATTAATTCGCAGGCGCGAAGCACTAAGCGGCCCCTTCAGTTGGCTCTTTCTCTTATTACGAACGACTTCCTTGCGGATTCCCTGATACAGCCGCACAAACGTTCACTCCGTCGCCGGCAAAAAAGTGGAATCTACCATTAAATATGGCCCTCGAGGGCCTCCAGTAGGAGGGATCTGATTGGCTAGAGCCCAAGCGTATGAAAACTTATTGCACAAAAGCCTGCAGCGTCAACAAAATCGGGGTCAATTACTTGCTGTAGCTGGTGGTTAAGACGTGATTGCCATCATAGAATCTTGGCTCAGACCGAATACACAGTACGGTGGGCCGTGTCCGAAAGAATACGAGGATTACAGACAAGAGAATCCTGTCAGGAGGCAGAGGGGAGGTGTGCTACTTTTAATTTGCGAAAGGTTTGTGCGGCTGCAGCGCTGCTGTCCCAGTACATCGAACACGGAACTAATGGAAAATTTGGTGAAGTCGAACGCACAGACCATCTCAGTTGTATGTGTCTATCGTTGTCCACTGTCGCAACCTATCGAGGATGCGAAGCTTACATCTCTTTCGAAAGTCGTTACTACTCAACCACACTCCCTGCTAACTCCTGGGGACTTCGACGCTGCTGGCATCGGCTGGGAGGAAGATTCAATTTATGCGGGAAGTTTTGAACCAACCCTACTGGACGTCCTTCACCGCAACAGGCTGATTCGGTAAGTTAGGTATAACTCGTGTGTGAGAGTGGGGTAGGCCTTCTCATTGCTTGACCTAGTAGTAAACAGATACGAAAAACAAGTTACTTCACCTAATGTGTGTATTCCTCTTGGGAAAAGTGACCATGTGGTTATAACTTTTGAGTCGCACATCAGGTGGAAGACGATACCTCCCAAGTTAACGCGCAACCTCGGGAGGGTTAAAATTGACAGATTGATTTTAGATTGGAGTCATCCATCAGGCAGGGCAGATGAGGCTTGAGAGCTGATCAGACGAAATCTGCACTTATCTACAAAAGCACAATCCACCCCATAGACTAAACCCCGTTGTTGTACGGCCAAAATAGGTGGGGCATGCGGGAAAAAACAACTTGGCTAAATCTAGAAAAACTGGATATGGGAAATTTTACACCCATGTTCGCAAAAGGGACCGTAATGTCGAACTGCAAAGCGATGCCCAGGCCATCCACTAACCAGCACGAACTCAAGACTTCAAAATTACTTCTAAGCGGTACTACGCCTATGTCCAAGCTGAGCCGGCGATGCGCACAGAAATAGGTAACCCCGGGCTCTCTGATGGCCACCTACTTGCCAGCGCAACATCTGACGATGAACTCTGCACGTTCCCACGAAAGGATGGTCAGCAAAACCCCACTTTAGACTTGCCTTCTTCACTGATCGAAGGAGTGAACCACGAAGATATCGCACGGCATATGACAAGAGAAATTTTGCGCTCGCTGAATACTCAGAGCCCGTGGGCCAGATGGTATACACTCGGCCATCATCCGTCCACTTGCCAGTGTATTATTCATTCCGGCAACCAACATGCTTAACCAATCTATCAGAGGAAGCAGAGTTGTGCAGAATTGGCGGGAAGCAAATGTCGTAGCTCCACAAAGGGGTAGAAACAAATAGACCTCTGATAACTATCTTCCCGTGATACTCACTTGCGTTCTACTGAGTGTAGAAAACAGCCATTAAAAACAACGTTGCCGGACGTCTAATCGAGAACAAGTTGTTGGATACAGGTCAACATGGATTCGTAAAGAAAAAATCTTGTTTATCCGGAATTTTATGCTTTCTAGATGAGATAATGCAACGCTTGGATAAAACAACCCGTGAAAGTGTAGTACATGGACTTCGGTAGGGCGCTTGACTCCGTCAGTCACCTGTTGCTATTACTGGGACTTAAACATCACCAGGTAGCATCGTCTATCATTCGATGGATAGCTGATTAGTTCTGTAGCAGGGCGCTCAAAGTCACGATCGGTGGACCCAGCTCAAAGTGTGCCCTGTATTCAACGGAGTGCCGCGGGGGTCAGTTCTGGGATCTCCACACTTTCCAGCCTAGGTAAGTAGCCCGTCCATATTCCCATTACCTCCTCATTATGTTTGTTGATGAGTAAGAAACAGTCAGAAATCCCGATCTGGATGTTCTCTAATCTGATTTGGTTAAGCTTTCCTATTGATCAGCAAAATGGGATTCACCCCCTAACCCGGAAAATGTCTGCATCTGGTTAAAGACGGTAAAAGATCCACTCAGAGACAACTTCCCACTTCAAGCAGTCTGAGCACGCTAACGCAAGTCACTGGAGCTGGACAACTCGGAGTTCTAATCCTGAGTGACTTCAAACCCACGGCGCGGTGCGCTCCGGCGGCGAATAGAACAAGGGGCTCGCTCTTTCAGCTCGTGAGAGCCACCTCTTCCAAAGAGACGGAAGTCCTCATTCCCTTGTAAAAAAATAATTGTTAGGCTTCCTATGGAGTACTGCACCAAGGCCTAAAGTCCAGGCTTACTGTCGGATAACCAATGACTTGAAAGTGTGCATAGGTTGGCTACTTGGGTGATGCGAGGTAAGAAACACTCAGATTATGCCAGTAGGCTAAAATCTCCTAACCTATTTCCCCTTGAAATGGGAAGGCACCGTGGATATTTGATAGGAGCTTCCAACATCCTAGTTGGTCTTACTGATGTACCACATAGAACTTATTATAACCAATGAAGATGCCCCAACTGAGGGGACATCCTATGATGATCCATAGGCTGAGAGTAAATGAATTTGTCCGCGCTTCATTATTCTTCTACAGAGTGGTGAACGCGTGGAACAAGCCCCCCATACATTCTCGAGGCTTCAATGGTCGAAGTATTGAAGCATACCCCAGACCACTTCTGGAACAGAGTGTTCCCTGATCTAATTTACACCTGGTGTGTACTGTAACTCTGTATGTATGCCGTGTGTGCGCAGCTGTGTTGTATGTGGTTCCATGTAAAAGTAGGCAGGTGTTTGTACGTAGCCACTTGCGTAGAATTTTATGGATATATACAGTTTATCTGCTCTTTCCTTGAAGTACGAAAGAATGTTCCAACCTTGCTTACTATTTGGTCGTACGCAAGTACCATCGAGCGTAGCTTAAAGAGAAAGTTTGTAACTGAACTGTCATTCGTGCGGATACTTAGGAGGTAGACTGACGTGATTGTCACTCCCGACTATAATCAGTCAAAACATTCCCTTGATTACTAACATCTCCACTCTGGAATACCGAAACCTTCTTCCCTTGCAGATTTAGTTTCACTTTGATACTGTCAACCCAGGAAACTGTTGTTTTTCATCCCCTCTTCTCATTTCGTGACAGCCCACGAGGACCGTTAGATATAACCGATCGGCACATGCGGGTCGTAAGTTAAGACAATGCCGACAAAGGCGAGTCACCACCTCTGGCGTTTAACTATATTTTATATACAGCCCCCTGTTCAAAAAACCAAGACCATAAGGAACAGGCCACAGAAGGAGAATTTCAGTCGGAACAGGAAGGTAATGTGGTCAAAACTATTTGATTTTCTCAACAACAAAATAGTACAACGAACAAATGCCACCATTCCTAAGGCCACAAGTTAATCCCGTCGGGTGATGCAGTGAGACTTAAGGACCATAAAATTCCATTCCCTTTCCGTTGTTGTTCAGCAATTCACGTCGGATTATCTCAGTAATGGTGAGTTTGTAGGGCGCTAGTGAGTTTTCAGGGGTTTTCTATGGAGTCAGCCATCCATTTCCGTCTACAACGACAGTAAGCTGTCGTGCACGTACGCACGTATGTGGGCAGAACAGTACTGCCTCGCTTAGTACCGCAGGATTGTGGTGTCACAGAAGTGCCACACTTATACTTAAGTGTAATGTATACAACTAAAGGGCCATACACAATACTGATTGTGTCAAGATGAGTATGTACGTCTCGGTACGGTTGCTTTCATTTCATTAACGAGCTTGCACACGAATGGTCTCTCGTTCTCTTTCCTCATCCTTGTCTACTAGCCTGACATTCTAGGCTTGTGAGTTACGGGTGTCAGGCGGACAAAGCCTGAAGCGGGATCTCCTCAATCGAAACGCGGGAAGCCGCTGCCTACCAGCGCAAGATACCGAACTACCAGACTACCAGTTCTCATGTCCTGTGAACTGAACTGCACTGAACTGAACCCTTGCCATTACAGCAGTTTACGCTATCGGAGCAGAAGGACAAAAATCTGACTGTCAAACCTAGATTGAATCCCTTGTGGAACCACATATACGTTTTACCGATCCTTACCGGACTACCGCGAGAAAGGGATACTATACAGGTGTTATTCTTCCGGCTCCCAAAGAAACCAGTAAAACGAGTGAATAAGCGTCTCGGCGGAACCCTCATTCTTATGGGTTGTTTAAATTGTAAACCCACTGCGTCATTTTCCGTTTATCTTTTGCCGATCTCATGAGCCGTCAATTTGTTTCTCAAGACTGTTGACTTCACACCCGTTGGTTTAAATTTGATATACGTGTGCGCATGCCATGGAATGCCATTCCTGCTAAGGCCATTATATTTGCCAGCATATGTGCTTACAAGTACGGGAATAACAGAAATATCCCCGCAGGTTCTAAACCGATTGATCGATTAACAAGTGAATACTTCACTGAGTAGTTGGGCGCTAAAGGTATGCTCCTTAATTCACCTGCGCATATCATTTGATACAATATCGCATGCGTGCTCACCTCACAAGTGCCGTTCAGGACACTGTTGCTTAGTATACCGTGCGTGCAGTTGCTCATGAGAAACGGCCTCTAGTTTCCTGTATTCTAGCTCATTTTAGCACGTCTGTTACACCCCAACTCTGGTTACTCTCGACCGATAAAGTCAACAAGCTCAGTTTTATCCTTGACTCACCGATGCCACCACGGGACCTTGGACCAAAACCAATGTGGACGGAAACGAGTTTTGACTTTTTTTTATAAGCCTGTCAATAAATACCGGTGAATTTCCTGAGGACGGGCTAGCACCCGATTACTTTGCTTTCGATTTGGCAAGAACCCAGTCAAGCCATCCACTTAGTAACATCCGTCTCCTGGCTGAAATCACGACTCGCTGCGCGTCTCGCTAGCTTGGCGTGGTTCTCTGTGCACTCTGTTTTCGAAGGCCGATACTAACACATGAGGGGCAACGCGTTGAGTCTTCGTTTCCCATTGTCGATTGGTATCCGACAGTGTCTGCTCACTGAACACTATTCTGCTGGACGCTGAGAACTAACTACAGGGGGTAAATGCCCACATGGATAGACCGTTAATATGTGGGTTTGTAATTTACTCTAAATGGTAATAAATAGAGTATTATAGAAAGCATGGTATACGCCTATTTTGCCGCAGGAAATAAGCTTGTTTTAACATTTTTATCCAGGTAAACATTTTTATCCAGGAAGGAATCGCGCGGCTAATTCGAAATTTGGTTCAAATTTTCTCCCTGTCATTGTCTACTCATAATTTTGTCTTATTGGTGCTTTGTGTATCATAAATTTACATACGATTCCTGTAATTTGTTAGCGAATAACACACTAATTTCGTGACGTACAAAATGTTTTGGTTAACAGCATTTACATCCGTTTTGCATTGTACCGTTGATTAACACATCTATTTGACCGATTATTACCTGAGCAGATATCAGTTCGATTTCACTATTTCCTAGCTTCACGTCCTGCCCCTTTAGCCTACCGCCCTTTATATAACGCTAACACATCCACTTTCCTTCACAGTGACACGCACGAGATCCAGCAGCATCGGTGGACCGGAAGTATCTAGTGTCCGCGACCGAATCAGCTGTCGCGTGACTGTTTAAAACGGTGTGCAGTGCCGAACGTGTCCGCGCTGGTACCAAGTTAAGTGCATCGGCCTCAAGGTAGACCAGTACACTCTGTTGGTTTTGTTAAAAAAGCCATTTACCTGTACGAGCTGACTTTACGTGATGGCTGCATTTCGTCCGAGGCTGTATCCCTTCCGCTACTCGCCAGCCCCAGTGAGCATAAGCGAGACACGTTGAGGTGTAGTGGTAACACATCTAAAGATGTTAATGCAATGCACATGGCCGCGATTAAAAAGGCCGTGGCTGAAACACAGACGGCTTTATCTGGTATGATTTCAGAACAAAACTCACTGAACGAGTATATTGCGCCCGCCCTTCCAGGTGCGACGGTTGCTCGTGAAGCGGTGGCCTTGTCCACATCACAAATTGAAGAAGCCGCGACAAATCCGAGGGTCGAGGCACTCCGGGAGGGGAGGCTGGTTTTGTGGGGACGATTTCCGACACACTCTCTACAAGTGAACAAGCAAGGGCGAAGTTAAACACCGCATTCCCCCAGAATCACCAACCGCGATTTAGGCCAGCCGGCTTTGATCCAAAGCTAATAAGAAGTCAGTTGGACTCGTTGTGACATTAGCCGCGAGGGTAGGCACGGGGAAAATACTGGACCAGAAGGTTCAGTTGAAAAACGTCGTACTAATTTGAAAGGAGTCTCACTGAATCGCTGATTGTAGGAGAGGCAGAAACGCTTCCAGCTTGATAAAACCAGGTTACGCATGAAGGCTAGCCACAAACTTCAAGTCAATGTGGAGGTCCCTATTCACATCATTAAGAATGAACCAACGCCTCCAAATGGACCAACCCATGTGCACACACCCACACCAAAGACGACTGCTTCCATCCCCTTGGATGGTCAATCATCTCTGTGGCTGCAAGTATCTGAAGCAGTAGTCCCTGGGGAGGCCACAGGGCAGTCGTCTTGCTCTAAAACTCCAACCATCAGACCTCCAAAGCGTTCCACCGAAACTTGCTTTATTCCTAAATTTTCCAACTCAATGAATCGTTTTGGGTTACCCCCAGCTTCTAGAAAGGCTCATACTTTGTTCATTCCAGCCGAATTTCCCTCTGCCGGGTCACAATCGTTTCTTGTCAGATTCTCTTTTAATCAAAAAGCACACCCAAAATTTCGGGGGGAAGGCAAAACTGCAAACCACCCTCCGGTACTTCAAAAAGTGAGGGCGGTCCACAAGCCATCAAATATGAGCAACCAGAAACGGAAGATGCGTCCCACAGAAGCTCTTACATGTGCTCAGGCGGTGAAGAAACGGCCGCAGCCTTCCAAGACGGCTCAGGAGACTCTGACATCGTCTACACCCTCTCTCTAGCTACTGGGACCGCTTTCTCAAGCTCTTCCTCGCGCTCTTCAGTTCCTTTTTTTACCCAGTCAAATGAGAAGGTGGCCCCCAGGTGCGTGTATACTATCTGTCTGTGTCCTTTAAACAAACTATTTGAAATCAGACAGCTGGTGTACGACACTTGTGCTCATATTCTTGCTTTAACGGAAACCTGGTCTTCCGCAGATATCAGTGATAACGAACTGCATGTTCCTGCATACTCATTGTATCGAACAGACTCAGCAGTGGACGCATGGGAGGCTGTGTTGTTTTTCTAGGCCAGAAGCTCCTAGTACCAACTCTCATAGAGGAATTCACCTCCCCAGAGAAGTGCGATTGACTGTGATTTAAACCCCAGCTTCGTATTCGTGACACGCTCCTTGTCGGTGTTATTTATCGTTCGCCGTCGTGCGGCGCATTTGACGATGATGCCATTCTTGCCGCCCTAAACAACTCTCGTCCGCACAGCGCTTCTCCCATCTTCTAATTATGGGTGACTTCAACGCACCCAAACCCAGCTGTGTGGCTGCCTGTGCTGAGGACTCTGACTACGGATTTT
>LUCH01004797.1:6633-45407 GCA_013368495.1 Paragonimus heterotremus
GCTGACTGATCTTGAAAATTGTCAAACAGCAACACCATATCGTCAGCATAATCAAGATCAGTCAGCATTTCAATAAGGTAGGAGGTCCACACCGGCATCAGTCGAGTGCCGCAGACAGTCCTCCATTATTTCGTCCATGAAGAAATCGAACAAAAGTGGTGAAAGAAGACATCTTTGACGTACGCCGCCCCTGGTGCTTAAACTGTCAGACAGCTCACCGTAAACCCTAACCTGAGCCGAAGTATGGGAGTAAAGCGCCGACAGTGCGTTCACACAATTGGTCGACACACTCCTGCGTTTAAGCGACTCTAAAAGTGTAGATCGATCCACCGAATCGAACGCACATTTATAGTCAAGAAATATGGCAATTGTTGGCCGGCGGTATACATGACGCTGCTTCAGAATTTGACGGAGGGTAAAAATGTGATTTGTACATCCCCGGCCAGGACGAAACCCTGCTTGTTCTTCACTAATGTTTAACTCCCGAACTGCAGTGAGTCGACGAAGTATAATGGAGGCCACAACCCTAGAAATGACTGGGGTCAGGCTAATTTCCCTATGGTTTTCACAAGAGTTCCTGATACCCTTTTTGAATATAGGAACTATTATCGCGTGACCCCAGCACGGATGGATGGTCTTCGTTGGCCACACAAGTTGAAACAGCTTAGTCAAGACCTCGACTAACACCTCTCCACCTTCTTTGAAAAAAGTACTGACACTAGATCATCTGGACCAGCAGCCTTATTACGATTGAGAGCCGAGGTGCAATTGCGAACCCCTATCAGCAACCAGGAACCACATGGCATATCTCAAAGCGTTAAAAGTGCGATATGAGGATAATAAACTAGCATTCTTGAATGACAGTCTTCGCTTTCATGGGAAGCGCCCAATAAATTTCTGTTTGTATACAGTCACGACTAAACTCCAGCGTTTCTATCATACTGCAAATGGGTGAAACGAAATTATCCTCAGGTACACACACAATTTGTCAGGTCACACACAACACACATCGAAACGAAACAGCAGGTCAGAAACACGTGGACTGCTTCAGAAAGCCCTAGTTGCGTTTCCCGCCTATCTGACTCCAGTTACCAAATTAGGAACTGTTGTTCATTACATTACCGGTCCTACAACACCGCTTTTACCAATCGCTTGGTGTATCCTCGTATCTTTAATAGAAACGCGACACTTTAAATAAAATGTTACTACCTAGGGGCCCTCTTTGTTAAGTGGTCATGAGTGGGTCAGCTTCACGAATCATGGGACAGGAAGTTTGTTGGCTGACACCGCACAAACTCATGGCACTTACGAAGTCGTTTCTCATGTACTGCTCCACATGAACATTCATATCAGTATTCTGCAGACTGGCCTGAAACGCATGCTGGAACTTTAGGTGGCGGCCGATTTTCGGACGTTTTGCTTTAATGGTCAAATAGACAGATAAGGTCATCGTTTTGAGTCGCACCCATATTGTGGTGGACTTTCAGGCAGAAAGCGCGAGCATTCCAACTCTCTGCGGAATACCTCGACACAGGGGAGGTGCGTTCAAAAACCCACAACGAGCGGATGGAGGACGGCGTGGGCGATCGGATGAGTCATCGCTCGACCGCATCGGACCAACGGGCGAGACGTGGCAGCCGAAAAAGGATGGATGACCAAATTGAAAGAGTGTTTACTCCAACACTCTCAGGAATATCTCGACACGGCTGTGGAGTACGGTCAAAGCCCACAGTGGATGGATGGAGGACAGCACGAGCGACCGGAC
The DNA here is from genome assembly GCA_013368495.1 of Paragonimus heterotremus. Classification (NCBI taxonomy): domain Eukaryota; kingdom Metazoa; phylum Platyhelminthes; class Trematoda; order Plagiorchiida; family Troglotrematidae; genus Paragonimus; species Paragonimus heterotremus. The sequence goes on from LUCH01004797.1 coordinate 8,399, forward strand.
AAGCCGAGTTGAACAATAAAGAGTGTGCTTTATTGGACGCCTTTTTGCTACAACATGTGTGAGTGGCTTCGTCACCACGTTCACTATTGACCATCAGAAGTTACAAGACTCAACATCCTTTGAGATGCAAGAATGCCACTTACTACGAAATACTGTCATGTCCAAATGCGTTGAAGTCCAACAGTTCAAATGGTCGCACTGGCCCAATCGCATCAAGCAGTATTTCACGTTCTGATGCAACATCACTGGTGCAACTTCACAAACCGAATAAATTTGCACCATTGTTTTTTAAGTATCAAACGACAATGAACAGCTGGCCGTGCAACCGACAATTCTTCAGCTTTCGAGGAATGTAGCCCACCCGGAACAGACGGTGAATATTTATCTCAGTTATCGTTTGGGTATAAAGAGTGCACCTAATTGTGCAACAAGGGATCGTAACATCGCTAGCGTGATCAATCCATTTAGCGCAAGGTAACCGGAGGTACGACGATTATCAAAGACAGAGAGCATTTACCGAGACTGTCAGCTGCAAAGCAAAGTTTATCACCTGCGCGCGTGTTAAATACCGCCACTATTTGACGGTAGAACACCTTAGTGATATCATAGTTGCCAATGGTTTTTAGCTACACAGGTATATTCTCGAAAATGCGGTTAGCAACACTGTAAACTGATGAGGTACCGTTAGCTATATGGCTGAAGTTTCATTCCGTACGGCTCAAAAGGAAGGGAGAGAACACAATCTCTACCCTGTGAAGTCAACAGAGTCCGTTAACTCTACTTACACTGTGGGCATATTGCAAAACTTAATGACTAACCAAGTTTAGCCTACGAGAGAAGGAACTCCAAATGGCGGTACGGGCTACAACGATACGATCAACCTTCAGGTCTAAAACCACCATAGTCATCGACTGCTATATACAACCAATGAGTGTAGACGTTTTTCCGACTGGACGCTTAGTAATACAGAACCAAACTCTTAGTAGATACGTACGCACAAACGGCCATGAGATAGTGTCGTAGTTCGAGTCACCCTCCGCCATCAGTAACAAAGTAAAAAGTAAAAGAACAATTTCACTAAAGTACTAAAGGTAAGATTATATGAGGAGTTAACTAGGTACAGATATAGCAAATGCAGTATGCTCACTGATTTGTCAAACAGCACGTTGAACCAATGACTCAAACGAGCAAAAAACCCTTAGACTGGCAGGAAAATTCACATAAAGGCATATAAACACTACGTGGCTCAACCACTTCGGGATGTATTTCGACCGCTGGTGGTCCCTGTGAATAGGGAATAGAGTAATAAAGCTTTTAGACATACAGAGAGTGGAGCTGTTAGTAGGCGCATGTAACGAAAAAACCAGGATTCACCATGCCACATCGATCGAGCGGCCCAGCTCAGATGGTATGGTCGTGGGTGGTGGTATGGTTCGACTCAGCCAATCAGATTGCAGGTGTGCGGTCGAATGCCTGTGTGCTATCTGGACTGTGATTTTTCTCGCGTTGATTTTTGATGCCCTCCGTAACGTGATTTGCTCTGACACCCTGACTACCATATATGACTGTTTCATTTGATTCGCTCTATGTCTGTCGACCGTCTATGATAATCTTTTCGTCCTATAAACGTAGAGCCTGTGTGGCCTACTTTTGTCTCGCTCTTCTAATAAACGGTGTTGCTGCCTCTCTTCTCATTTCTCGGTTTGGGTCAAGCGACTGAGCGCGTAACCAAGACGACGATCCAATAGGTGGATTGTGCACTCCCATTATCTGGTCAATCTACCAGGTAATCGAGGACTTTTGGATACATTTCGCTAAGTCGTCCAGTTCCTTACGTGATCAGTCTGTTTACAGAAAACAACCATCAAACGTAACAGGTTTTCTCATATCCACTAAAAACAGGCCAGCTGTCAAAACAATAGAGTTAGCTGAGCCACACTCACATATTATGCATTCTTCCATTGAGAATTAACCGGATTGTTAAACCGAAGTACCGAATTTGCCAGGCTGACGAATTGGAAGCGATGGTAGATTTGACTGGACACACGTAGGTATTGTTGTATACGCGTCAAGGTCACCTGTGTGTCCCACTCTCGTGCCGAGACTCAAGCTGCTTTCTGATTGATCTCACCTTCAACGCCCAACAGCCCATTCGTCCACGCACATAAGAATGACGCTACCGCTTGTAGGTGGGACAATATAGTGTGTAAGTCTATCGAGTCACGTGTACTCTCTACTGTTGTTACAGCCTGTAAGGCTTACTGTTGATCGCACCCGAATACGAATACAGCAGGTACCTATTCCCCAAAGTCGAAAGTAGAACTTGCCACAGAGGAGTAAACGCTAAAAGAGTCTAAAGAGGAGGCCCAACCAACGAACAGGCCTTCAGTTAGCAAACGGACACAACTCACTGTTGTAACCACAACCAGACTGGCTGGAGCAAAACGGATTCGCAAATTTCCAAAAGAGTGATCAACAATTAACTACACAGACTGTACTTGAAAATTACTGATAACGGTTAAGACTCCACACTTTCATTTCACCGAATGCAAGCCAGAATTGTGAGTCCTTAGGTGACTGGTTCGTCCTATCTCTGTCTCTCTGCCAGGCCGTCTAACTCCTTTACAGTGTCATGCTGGGTCACACCGTTCTTAGTCAAACTTGCTGGACGATGACTACATGTGACTAGTTGTGGGCAAATTACCATACCGGAACCAGATCACAATCCTGGGACTCAAGTAAGAGAACAACGTACCGATAATCCGAGAACTGAACAGTGTATTCAACTAGTTTTTATTTATGCAACCTGTGACGAAAATGCGGAGAGGACTACTGAGGGGTTCAATACAAAGCAGGTGGTTTAGCAATCGGTTACCTTTAAGTCAGTATTAGGGTTGTTATAACGCGTAGTGTTCATGACCTGCAAAAGAATGGTCGACCGCCCATGTCAACAGTGGCAGGCGACAGTGATACTCTGCGACGTGTAAAAAGCAGTTCCCAAAATAGCTTTTGTCGGATCGTTTAAGAATGAAACAATTCGGTGTTAACTGTACGTCAGGTACTCAAAAGATACACACATCGGTCATACTGGGAGGCCCGAGTACAAGAGCTTCGGCTGTCGGTTGCGGTTAAACGTGTCATCTCGTATGTGGTGTACATCGTAATGGGGCACATATTCGACTGTGTTTACTGATGAAGCAACATTTTGGCTGAATGTATTCGTGCAAGAACCTTATTTTTGACAAATAAATGGCGCAGTGTTAAATACGGTTGCCTCATGAACAGCGTGGCCGTGGTTCTAGTCCAGGCAGTGGCGAGGATATGCACTACTGACGGGCTCTAATGAAAGCGGAACTCGAGTCTAGTGCTTCTTTTCGAAATGGGCCGATAGCTGTGATCAACTGTGGGTGATGTTCAACTTGAAGTATGAATAACCCCATTGGTTTACCCGTCTGACGTCAACGTAGCCCAAAGCCTATGGTTTGGGTGGGGTTTGTTGGAACATGGATTAGCAGGCCTTTTTTATTTGTGGAAAACGCCGTAGGTGAAACCTATTGTAGCCTAGTCACTCTAATACTACGACATTCTTATCTTTGAATTCTGCAGCAGAATGTTGTACCGGCGCTGGAGCAGCTAGGAATACTTGAATACGTTTGGTTTCGGTAGGATGGTACAGTATCGCATTATGCACTTTGTACGAGAATATCTGGATGAAACATTCGGGCAACGACGGATCGGTCGAGTTGATCTGAAGGAGTGGCTTCCACGGTCGCTAGATAGCATTCCACTGGTGTTTTTCACTTTGGATTTACTCAGGCACGGAGTCTACGCAGAACGTCCACAAACACTGAGGGAACTTGAAATGGCCACAGTTCTGGAATTCACTGCAATCTTTGGGAATACTTCGCAACGCATGTTATCAACATTCCTAAGGAGAATGTTTTTGTATAAACAAAACCTTGGGGCACATTTTGAGCACCTCTTATGAATTAACATTCTGATGTCTTCTATTCTTGCTTTCTTTGTATGACGGTAATGTTGGTCGGCCAATAGAGCAGCACACTTCTAGTGGTGATTGGCAGATTAGTATACTGTCTCATGAAGATAACGTTTTGGTTCACGTGAAGTGGAATATTACGGATTAGTTACAATGGCGCACGACATATCAAGTCATTATTCACAAATAGACGTTAACCAGACACAGTGCGTAAAAAATCGTTGGGAATTGAGACCGAATGTTTATCGTACAGAATGTGCATATTGTCTCGCATAGCGCTGTGAACAGCACTGACAAGCGTACAGCAAGATGTGGCCAGTTCCAGCTAATGATATCCAGTAGTATCTATATGCTGCGTACGGTTCATCGGTAGAATACAAAGTGGTCTCAGTGCCGGCAGCTGTTTTCTTAAAACGACACACTGTTATAGTCACAGTCCACTAGTATAAACTGGTTCCAGCGTGATACTTAGTTCAGTCCGATTTGCGTAAGCATTTTTCAAGGCAGAGCGGATTTCCGGGGAAAAAAGCGCCTCAGTCTGCACAACATTTTTGAACGACCTGCCCATAAACATCTGGAGAACCCAACAAATAGCCTTCGTCAAAAGATACAATGATCAAACACAACACATTGACAGGAAGTGGAACGATACGATTCAGTAACAAGAATACAAACTGAGAAATGCCGTGCGTCACTTACCATTTTGAGGACGCGGTTATAAAGAGATACGTCGGAGAATAAAAGTGATACGGTAAGCCTAAAAGCAGCATAAAGCGCCGCAGATCCTATGGAGAAACCGTTATGTTTTGACCAATCCTAAATGCAGCTTCTTATTATTCATTACTGGGAAAAAAAGTAATCCTAATAGCACAACCCATTAGGGAACAATTGTATTTTTAGCTTGTCTCCTTATAGTCACTGAGGCGCATGCTGATTCCCAGCCCCGCGTTGCCTTTCAAATGCTGAAACGTTTGCAGAGACGGCTGTCCGAATTCGGGCATAATAGACCGTGGACCGCGGCGATCAAAACATTGGGACGATGCGACCGGCAACTTGACCAGAAATGCGTGTTCACCCCTACTCTATCCACAGCCAGCTATTCTGGCTGTGGTTTCAGTGGTGTGTTGTGCCCGTTCGCTCACCAGACTGTTGTAGTTGTTTGTTGGGTAAGGTTTTGATTTGGACTCTGGATTCTGTATTCGGGTTCACATCTATGCAAAGACCTGTATATAATCATAAGTTTATACTTATTTGCTCGTCTATAAATATTAGTCTCTGACACATTAAGTCGAATACGTTCAGGTCACTAGAACTATGGAACAGATTAATTTGTCTCCCACAGTGTATCAATCGGCACCGTCGACGGTTTCAGTAGAAATTCAAAGTCATGGTGAACAGTAATCAGGGAACTGTCACTAATGGTCATATCGACAGTGGATGTCAGCTTTCCGTCATCCAGCTGTCACCGCCAACGATCGTCCCACGTGGCCCGAAGCTTCAGTGTTCAATAGCTTTAATGTCACTTTCGGCTACCATCCTGTCCGTGCAGTTGTTCGCCACCCCACATTTGATGGGCCAGAAAAAAAAATTAAACTTCAGCTTAAATTTATTTGACAAACCCACTTCGCGTTGCCCTAAGCAGGAACATTGCGTACCTTTTTCTGAAAACTTTCGTGGCGATCAAATACTTATCTTCAGTGCGCCGCTGCGAAATTTATCCATGACGTTACCTTTTCTTTACCTGAGGAGTACATCGCCCAGAACAACAAAAATGTCGGTCCAAACTTCCGAAATCTAATCACATAGCAATTGGGACTGAGTTATCGACCACCAGACTTGACGTGCGAATGGTGATCCATATGTGCAGATTTACAGATTTTGTACGACAGGCTCTAACGCTCGCTACAAGCGTCATATAACAAAGTGTAACGAGGCTCACAAAACATGTAAAAATATGGTATCACATCTTAACTATATTGATAGGAATGGGACAATTAACACATTGTCCATTTGGGCCCACCCGATCGAGTGCCTGTAGAGACAAAGCAGTTGCCGGCACATCCTCTAGAACAGCCCTTCATTATATCGCTTCCATTAACTCTTCTAGCACATACAGCTGGCAGTAGCGCTTTTCATCTAATACTTGTTGTCCCCAATAATTTTCAGGCTAATCATGATCAGGTATAATCTGTTATAGTAAAAATCAGTCGTAGAGTTACTGCTTCTTTATCACGCACATTCCTTTCCGATGACCACTACAGAATGATAATACGTCTAAAACTGTCCAGAGCCAAACTGTTGTCTCTAGAGTTAGACAGTTAGACAACCATAGTCTATGCGACTTCATGGTTGTCTGCGTAAAATGATCTGAGCAGCGGTAACGTGGCAAATACGAAACTGGCATTTACAAAAATCCTGATTTCCAATTCCTGAGTCAATGAGCATTGCTGCCAAAACAGGCAACCTACTGTTGACTTACTAAAAGACAACGCAAGTAGTCTGTTTTTGTACAAATCCCGGTAGCATTTGTATAACATTTGTACATCAATTTTTCTGCACAAAAGCCAGGAATCAAAGCTCCGAATCTTAATTCGACATGCAAGGAATCCTGCGCATGAGAGTTACAAATAAAGGGAGTTCCAAGTTCTTCGCCTTCTCACGTTCCTCGTCACTCTGTCGTGTTCTCGTAAAATGAGACTGTAAGGGGTTGTATAGGAATAGACTGTGGTTTAATTACCGCTTTGTGTAACTCCTTGGTATTTTTCGATCTATTTGACCGAAAAATTAACCGGAAGTCACTGCATACGTACAGTTCTGTGAAGGAACACAAAGCCACACTCTCGAAGTAACATTATTCCATTCCGTCTAACAACTATTTTTCGGGATAGATCGAGCTAACTATAACACACACAAAATACTCGGTTACTTACCTAAAAATCCCCAATCCGACGTAATAACAAACCGGTGACCGACTTTCGGAATACCAGCATTCTGCGATGCTTCGGTCGATTTGATGGAGACCATCCACTTCGGAAATAAAGAGATAACGAGATAAATTCGAATGAATTAACATAGTCTGATGCCAGTTCTTCAATTAAATGTTTTTACGGTAAGTGTGAGATTTCAGAGTGTTTTTACTCGCGTTATTTCATACCTAATTTCCTATATGTTGGGCATGTCGATGAACGAGCCAGTTATAAACTCTCACTCAACGCGCAATCTTTCTTACGTTACAACGGACGCTAACGTTGTCGCCACAAATAGACGGATATAGTATTGATGGGACGACTTTTAAGTGTACATGTTTTCTGACTAACGTCTGCTGAGTTTAATCACACTGATGACTATCGATCAGCAATCCAGGACGCTGTTCTTAGGGTCACCGCCAGACATGTGTGCAGGATAATATCATGCGCCCAGACTTAGGCAGGAGCCGTCACAGTAAATAGGGTTGAAACCCACAAGTGTGTGATTTGTAGTCGATGTTTTTTAAGCTAGCCTAACCCCCAGCCTAGGTGGTTTTCGTTCTAATCACCGGGAGAATGGTCAACTGCATAAAAAATTCTAGCCACAGTTATTCTTTTTAGATTTTCACCACGCCGAGAGACGCAAACTAGAGAGGAGAAGGTTGATTATCAATCTGACACTGGCTGGAGTTATTATATCCTCATTCGTCAATCAGTAGGAAACTGGCATCATTACCAAAAACACGTGTTCACTGTCTTCCTAGACGTTCGTTGATCGTTCGCTTCTGCCGATGCGGCCGTTTTCTTCTATTCCCCAAACATGAATGAGGACATTCCCGAGAAATATATCAAAATCGCCCAAGCCTTACGCACACGGATATGGAGGCGAGTGGATGCTTACGCGTCTCGTTTACGCCTATTTTTAACCACCTGCAGTACTACCAGTCCTTATTTGTGGAACAAGTAGTCGAATGACAACAGCAGAGCAGAAGACTGGCAATGACACTAAAGCAAGAAATAAGTGACGTCACTGTTCGTCCCTTTCGATCCGACGTAATTACTTGGGTAGGGACCAAAGAATCTGCAACATCCATCTCTGAAGATGCTACCAACTACGACATAAACACAAGCAGTGGGACCATGTGAGAAAGTCATTAAATCTTGAAGGTAGTGAGCATCTACCGGGGCTCCAAAAGAGGAAGAGGTCTTTCAAGCAACTGGTTTGACTGATCACTAGTGGGTGCATTTCCTCAGTGCGCATTGTGCTGAGGAGTTCCAAGAAGCCGAAACGGTTGCCCACTGCTTCCATGATGGCCACTGGGACTAACTGCTGGAAAAATCTCCCTCAAACTCATCTGGAGCCTAGGTGGACGTTTGGTCGTCTACCAACCAGTCTATGAGGAAAGGAGGCGTAATGGCTGAATGAAGTAATCCATATACCTTCCTGCACTCCGAAGAATGACGACCTCATCGCATAACGAATACGTGTCGGGAGTAAGGTCTGACAAAAGGCCGGTAGTATGTTAGAGCCCTACGTGCATGAAGCTTATGAGACTCAATAAGATCAAACCAGCCGTCCCCAAAGTAACCATTGATAACGATGACTAACCCAATGCACAAGGTTTAGATTAGTTCTACTCCTCCAGAGGAGAAACAGTTTGGATATATGTTTGGAGTTCGGGCACAACGCACTACTGCAGCTGTGCGCATCCTATGGTCTTTATATTTCGGGCACCGCATTTCGACACAAGTATAGATATTGTTATTTGAAGACCGCTGTGTCCATCTCAGTCTTGGGTACAACTCGATCACACAAAAGTCAGTTACAAAGGGAGCTACTTTGTTGAAGACTGTCACGCACTCTAGAGTAACCACCTGGACGCTGAACATGCTGTTGTGAGTGTCCGTTTTGTTTTTCCATTTGCCCAGAGGCCATGCACTCGTGAATACAAGATAATTAAGCATCATTTGAGTGAGAAAAGTGTAAACAATGCACGACAATAAGCACTGATGAGCAAATTGTCCATTTCGAGCCAGGTGAGATAACCAACGAAAACTAAGTGAAAATCGCAGCAGCTGTGAGAACTTTCTGTGAAGAGGTACTCTCCAGGGGAGCTGTGCCGTTGCGACAGAACTGGATTTCTGTCAACTCGATAAATCGCATGAAAAATAGTCACTCGCTTCCGCCTAGCTCTGAATTTGGTGGCGAATGTCGAGAACTTAAACTCAATCTTACCAAACGCTCTTGCAAAAATAGTGAGCACCACTTGATCAAACAATCAGAAGTAATGGTACAAGTCTTTTTGTCGGGGAATAGCAGGAAGCCTTTTTTCCTGATTCGTGGTTGCACTCTCCGTCGATTCTGTGTAAGTAAGACCATGTATGAAAAAGATGGCTTATTTATCACCAGTCGACCTTGCCAGCTGGACAGGTGAGCTGAACACTTTGAAGAACGGTTCGGCTGGCCTCAACCAGACCATGTAGACGACGGGACCCGAATGGTCAGTTACCGCGTTCCAGACGACCTACCGTCGGAAGCAGATGTTGCCCTAGATATTAAGTTATTAAAGTGCAACGTGACTTCTGAACCAGATCTCCTCTCTCCTCTTTTCAGGGGTGCTGTAGAGAGGTTTACATCCGAGCTGACAAGATTTATTCAGACGATTTGGGAAACTGAAAAGGATTGATGCTCACCAACAGTAACTACCGTTTTCAAAAAGAGGAGTCCGAAGTCAGTGTGTTATATCCAAATTACTCAGTGGCCTCGTTTTACGCCGGCTCACTTAGCCCACAGGAAGTCAGATACGTGCAGAACAGGCAGAATTTCGGTGGGGTCGAGGGTGCGTTGATCACAGTTTTACCTTGAAACTAATTTTGAAAAACCGTCGCTCTTACAAGCGGCCGACGGGCATGAACTTTTTGGATCGAAAGGTAGCTTTCGATTCGTAGGGTCCCCTATAACTGCCTTTATTGCGAGGCAGTTCCAGGAAAATACGTGAATCTGTTGAGCTTACTGTATACCCACTCCGGTTTATGGACTACTGTCTGGGGCGTTAATCACTTCTAGTGGTGTTCTTCATGGATGTCCGATCTCTTTCTTCCTGATCGATTTTTTCATGGACGAAATTCTGGAATGTGCGTTTGAGGAATCCAGTGAGCTTAGTGCTGATTATCTTGCAGGCGTTAGGTTGGCCGACATGGAGTATACGTATAACGTTGCCCTACTTGGCCCATCTTCGGAGGACATGCAAACTATGTCTAACAAAGTGAGTGACCGGGTTGACTTGTATAAGTTGCGCTTCGTAACTTCAAAGTGCTGCCTCAAGAATTGGGCATCCCCATCCTTACCTTTTTTATTGCAAGTAATCCGCTCGAGACTGTGGGCAATTTCACATACTTCGGCAGCATTACGTCTGCAACATGCAATATTACTGATGATATATCAGCAAGAACAGCAAAGGTACGAGTTGCCTTTGTCAACCTGCATCATCTGTGGTGTCGAAGAGATGGAGCGTACATGATACTTGTGTAGGTTCTGTTTTGTCCCATAGTTCGGAAACTTGGCCTGGTAGCAGCAATAATATCAACAGACTTGCTATGTTTGACCATCGTTGTTTCCGCCAATTAACCTGCATCAAGGATTGATCGCGTGAGCAATACGACCGTTCTACGACGCACATACCACAACGCTCGAGACAGGTGGTCAGTTAGTCAACTAGTCACGCTGTACGGCCTGCAATGTTTGGGTCACGCACTCCGTTCACCAGCTGAAAGTCCACCGTACCGAACATTATACGCTGATCCCACCAACAATTGGGTAAAACCACGTGCTGTTCAGGCGACAACTTGTTCATGAAGTATAGAAACCTTGACTGTTCCACCAAGAAAAGTGGATACGGAAAGATGCGACAATAATTTTGTTCGACAGTTGAAAATTCTTCCAGAAGCGAAAATCCGGTTCATCTTCTTCAACTACAAAGATCACCAGACTATTCAGCGGTCATTTCTTATGTAATAGCACATGCACTGTTTTTCTCTAGGTGACACGGTGTGCATTTCTTGTGATCGGAATAATTCACGTAACAACACCGGATCGTTTTCCACATAAACGAGCGGAAAACATAAATATTACCCACTATCACAAATAAACCCTCATATTTCCTCATAGTGCACTGAAAAGCATACCACTACAACACCAGATTGACCCCAGCTCCGGCACAACGTACAGATGCAAATATTGTTGCTCGTAATTAGCCAAGGCATAAACTGTACAAACACAACCAATCTTTACAACTGTCTGCCTTTCATCACAGACGACGCAGTAGTATAATTTACGAACCGTTCATCAAGACGCGCCATATATTCCATCTCATCTTCAATCTTCGTATCATATATCGAAACCCTTTTGACCATAAACAGGTGAGTATTCCTTCCCTCTTTCTTTTGTAGAAAATTAAAAAATAACGGCTCCCGAATTTACAGTTTGCTTGAAAATCGTCCGTCTTTGCGAACGCCTAAATTACTTCGGTTCCATTTGCTTCCACTGTTAACGCTTTTACTTGAATGAAAAATATCGAAACGCCTTCGACGTGAGGAAGATCAAACGCACTTGAACTATTCTCTACCAACATTATTGAAACTGTCCAAACGTTCAGCATAACTGGACCTTGTTGATGACCTCTACGAACTTCATAATCCCTACAAAGCTTTCTTGTCAAGTTGCGCCGTCAAGGTAGTCGCAATAATCGTTGGTACATCACGTGAAGATTCAAATGATAAACATTATTCCAAGAATTGATTGATTTTAGAAATTGTTGTTTGTGTAGTATTAGCAACCTGCAGAAGCGCGGGCTGCTGATTTGCCGTTATCCTGACATTAGGTCCATTACGAAAGGCCTACGACCGTGAGGTCATGAACAACGACGACGAACACTTTGGAAACGTCGCGCTGGTTGCGGGAGCATCGATTCGCGTTTGACTCGAGACACAACACAAAACGTTGTGCAACGGCAGTGTGTTATCCGCAAAAGACTACGTTCAAAATACTTGCCTAAGTTGCCGTCTTACAGCTGTTCAATACGGCATGATTACGCCGACGTGAATATTCAAGCCTAATCAGTCGATCTTATTCACACTATTCTACGGTTGAGCAGAAAAAGAATTTTGTCGACAAAAATAAAAAATCACTCAGAACTGATTGAGGCAGTTGCATTTCCGGAGACCTTTCAGTCAGTTTTTTTTTGATAGAAAAACATTACACTGTGGGTTCACTCCCGCTGGAGTTTGTCAGTATTGCAGATCCTTGCCACGGCAAGGACTTGAACGCTGGTCACGTTTTTGAAGCAACCGTGTAACCACTCTATCATTGAATGCACATTGGGCACGACTGAATTGTCACGGGTTCCGCTACATTCGCTCATGAGTAATGCTTAGATTGCCCGGTCGTCTCCATAGAAAGTAATAATTAGATAGTCGTGTCATCTAATGGAATTAACAGCACAAATACTGAGCTTTCCCTCGAGACAACCGCTGAAGCGAAGCATTACTCACGAGCGAACGCGTCTGAGCGTTCACTGCATATTCTTGAGTTGATGAGTGCATAGAAATGTGTAAAATCCACATACACTCTATATATCAATATCATAAATATTGGAGTGCGACATGGATAAAATAGGCTTAAGGATGATAACATTCTGTTGTGTCCAATCGAATGCAAGTGAGCCATGCAGTTGGCCAATCAGAGTGCTCTGACCTTCAGGCGGTCGATGACACATGCGGGCAGCGGTTGCCCGTGCTGCGTGGGCCGACAGTTTTCTGTAACGTATCGTGAATCGGTTGCTCTAATAAAGTTTTCTCACTACTAGTATTTTCCGTCGTTTTTGAATACAGCACATTCTTAATAGGCGATGTTTAAGATAAAACCATTTCTTGATGCATCTCAAAATAAAATTAACTAAACTAGAGATAACTTGACGAGGTCACTTAGTTTACTTGAGCAAGAGAAGTGAAGTTGAAACTGAGTACCAATGCATGTTGTCTACCGTTCCCTCCACGTAACTATGACAATAGTGCGCTCATTCTGGGTTAGTTGTTTTGTAGTTTGCCTCAGAGATTATGCATACGCATACACACCCGCGTGCATACAAATGGTTGACGTCACGAAAGCATGGATCATCGGAGTCAGTGGAATAGCGGGAGCCCAGTGTGGGCAGAACGACATACAGCAATATGGGTGGAACAAAACTTTAACAATGAATTCGTGTTTTTTAGTTGCCACTTCGTCGGAAGCAAACAAATGAATCGCTCACCAAAACCCATCTTTTAGAATTTAATTTGGAAAGTGCTATCTGCACAGAACCATTTCACAACTTCTCTACACTTGCACAATCGCACGGAGGATACCCTAAAACTACGACGTCATTAACCATAATCTGGTCGCCCCAGCTCCCCGGTATGTAGAACAGACAATTCAAATATACGGGTCGTACTTGACTTAGCCTACAAGAAACGAATGTTCCAACTGTTATTTGGATAAGAAAGGATATTCATCATTTAGGAGCAAACAGAGGCAGTTTGGTAACCCAGTAACGCAACCAACTCAGATGTTTTAGTAAATACAGGTTGTATTTAATTTGGTCTCACTAGATCCTAAACATTTTTTACCAATTAATACCAACTATCTTAGGACTATTCACTCCAGCAACGTACTATGCGCCAGACAGCCAATCCAACCAGAATTGCAGCTTAGCTGGAAATAATAAAGCTGGATTGAAGCGGCTGGTGTAAATTCATATGCAAAAGAAAATGATACAAAAATTACAACTGAATTACTGCTATTTCATTTCATCAGGTACCGGAAAAACTATTGTATCAAAGTACAGGATGCGCAGAGAACATCGTTTACTCACCCTAGGGTACGCAGAATAATCCGTAATGCGCTGATAGCACTGATCTAAAGATAGAGCGATCACAGCCGCTTTCTCGCCCAGGTTCCCATCAAGTCGTATCGTTAACCTACTCAGCAAAGCCACAAACAACACGAGTACTGCCAGTAAAACCTTCATTGTGTGGCCAAAGTGTGATTCTTTCTGTTGTTAACGGCGCTTTTACTCCAGTCTAATCGACCGTTGTCACTTGCTGCTAGCCGATTGGTGTAAAAGAAGGTCATGTCTTACGGCCAATGAAAACTGAACATGAACAACAAAAGGATTGAGAAGTAACATTAGTCAATACGGCCAATAGGAGATAAAAGGTGAGGTCGAGGTAAGGTAGAGAGAAAATGAGATAAAATACGCTTTTGTGAACCTCTACGACATGTGTGTTACGCATGCCGTTTTGATGCAACACACAGCTGGCTAAATTTTACATAAACTGTCCTAAAGGGGATGATGAAAAAACCGCCTAGGTATAAAAACCATGGAGCAAGGCGAGTACTGATTTTGATGTTAGTTCAGAACTTCCCATAAGTCTGACATGCTTCAGTCTGTTGAGGCTTCATCCATTTGATATCGAACAGAAGTTAATTTGAAAAATAAGCAAACACGAGACAACCAGCCAACTGGCGTAAATTGCCGCGAATACACACTTGTGAACTGTTAACACGGTTGCCTCATGAAAGCGTAGTCGGAGTTCTACTCCAGGCCGTGGCAAAGGTATGCACTCCTGACTAGTTTTAATGAGAGCGAAACTCGAGTCTAGTGTTTTTTACGAAAGGGGCAAACTGGGAAGTCTATGGGAGTGCAACAGCTGCAATCAATTGTGGATGACGCCCAATCGATATGAGGAATAAAGTTCTGACAAGATAGATGAATCCATTACAAAGGAAATGTTAAAATGAGGATGAATAAGATTACCTCGCCCACCATTTGATTGCCAAAACGTATGTACAGCAGGCGAATCACTGTTGTAGAATCCAAAGTTCAAAAGGTGAGGAACAAAACGGAAGTATTGGCATCATAGGCGAGAGAACAGAAATAGAAGAGGAATGTTTGTTAATGAGAAGCGAACGGGCCGAAGACTGGCGTACCCCATGTGCACAACAGCCAGCCTAGCATAAACACAATTGAACACAGCTGAGCAAGCAGACATTGGGCACCTACTACGGACTCCAAAGGCACTAGGGAAGTGACTTATGGAAAAGTTGGAGTCCGACAACCTATGTCAACAAGCATGTTAGTCATATGCCAAGTTTTATATAAGTAGCCTTCACAATCAGGTTGCAAGTACAAGTGGAGAGAACAAACTAATTAGACCGATGTGATCAAGTGGTTGGTGATTACTGTGTTAGATCACATCGTGACGGTCGCATATCTTAACACTGCACTGCTAAGAGCCCCGTTACGTCCCTGTCAGAGGCTACAACCATTGGTTGTAGTATTTAGCCAGTGTTTTATGACCCATGTTTGTTGACCTCCCCACTCTGCAGTTACTGATTGGCCGCTTGAACAATTTCTTTCAGAAAGGTTTTTCAGTCTGTTCAATTTGATGGTGCTCCCTCATCTTGAGCTAAATAACCAGGTTTGCCGTCCACATCTGTCAAAAAACAGCTGTCGTTGAGGAGGTGTAAATAAGAACTAAACCGGGTTGCGGCACTTCGTTCGCCACTTTATCCAGACAGGCTGTGCAATCTGGAACCATTCTCGACCGATTTGTAATATCTAATCAGAGCACATAGGATCTTTCAGTACCTTCACCACCTGCTGTAACAATTGTCTATCATGTCCGGACAACTATCTCACGGCTAACTGAAGCCATATCAAATGAGCCACTCTCGACTTCCGGGTCTGTTTAGTCCAGAATAACTCATCGGAGTCCGTTGTAGCGGCCGCCAAGTAGACTTAACAAACACATCCAGGGTACCAAGCCGAGTCTTAATAAGTTCCGGCCATTGGAATCACAGACAGTTGTTGTTGGTCACCCGGTGCTTGTGGCATACTGACCTACGCCTACAGCATAACTGATACGCGGTTGGGTCTGTCTTCCGTCGATAACCTGTAACCTTTCTCATTCATAGCTTTTTATGGAGGGCCGTTCGAGAATAAAAGCGTTCACAAACTCCTTTTTTTTATGTATTACAATGTTAAACACACTGTACGCAAACAACCCCAACTCCCTTCAGCATGTACATTTTTTGAGAAGTTAGATCTAGTGGAAGAATCGTGTGCATTAGAGCTACCCATCTAAAACTTAACAGAAGCCAATTGGAGGGATACGATTAAAGTACACCCACTCTCAAGTGAGTTGCCACTCAAACAGACCACTAGATATAGACAAACCACATAAAGTGACGAATTAATAGGAATCTAGTTACCATTTAGACAAATTCTAAAGGTTAGCAATGAATGACAAATGTTTCAGTAAGAGTGATTAATGCAGATATGCCACTGGCTACTATAGTCACCGTACTTCGACAGCGAGCTTATCCATATCTTAACATCAATATTTAAACACATTTATCAATAAAGAAAGGGACCAGTCATCAGAAACACGGTTTAATGTTCAGAATACAGAACAGCCATTACATTACAGTAGTTGTACCAGGTCGACCAGAGCTTTCGTTTCGGATGGGGAATTACCCTTTTCCCACAATTTATTTGTGCCAAGTTGGATTTGATACATTGCTGTATATCGCTGAAAAATTTATAAGCTCGTTATACGGTTGGATGAACGAACAGAAATATTCGCTCGTCAGATACATCTCCAACAGAGCGAACAACGTCCAAATCATCTTATATTACTGTACCCCTCACGTGTTTAAAGATATTCATCCGTCAGCAGTACTGAAGCTGGTAAGTTTACACCAAAAACGTTGATTAATCGTCTCACACATTTAGGTAAATTATCCATCCTACTTATCGAGTATTCAGTTAGTTGAAATGGCTTTTAAGGCCACCGTGGTTCTAGTGTCCAAAATTGATTAAAATCCTTTCTGGCTGAACACAGTTATGCTTGCTTGACAAGTCTTTGGACCAAAAGTGAGTTCAAACGGTTTGCCCAAATTGACAAGGCAAATTTAACGAACTAGCCTCATCTGAACGCGCAGATCACATATGCATCCACAGAATGACGGATGGATGTCGTATCCAGACAGGGGCACACCACCTTGTCTGATCACAGACCATCAAATTCTGCGTCTGCGCTAGTTACAGCGTTCAGGTCATGGAGTTTCAGAATTTGGCGTGAACGTCGTCCTACTGTTCAGAATCTCAAGTAGTTTCCTCTGGACTAAACTCAAAGGTTGAAACGTGCTCACATTCCATGCAATCGAATGCTCCATATCATTACGAAAAAGTGAACAACCGATAATCAGAACCAAGCAACCTCGATTGAATAAATGCCCCGTTTGATGAACTTGCAGCTCAAAGTAGGTGCACTGACCAATTGTGAACTGCCGAATGTTGTTGAGATTACAGTGAATCTCCTTGGTTGAATAGCCGCCTTCGTTTTAAGCCATTTCATCAGTTAGCATACACTCATTTTGATGCAATAATAAAAAACTACTCAAATGTATCAGAGGCACATCTACCCTGGCCCACAACCTGAGGGGCGAAGTCAACTGTAGCAATATACATGAGTTGGCTTGCAACGCTTATCCCGACAGCTACCAGTCTCTAGGAACGTGAAAAACGCTCGCTACAAGGGTGGATACCGAGAGGGGCTGCAACTTTTCCAATGTGCAACGTGATGATTCCTTGTGTTGTATATCATAAAACGAAAAATAATTGCACTAAAGTATGTTACTGTTAAGTTGCCTTATTTTCAGTACACAATCATCAAATGTCGATTATTTCGACCAAGTAATACTGGAGATCGACAACAATTGGTGGCAAGTCGGTAATTCCTTGTAGTGCGGATGATCCCAGTTCTCACCCGCTGAAGTTTCTTCTGTATGTTGGTTCCATTTGTTCGGTGTTCTTCAACTTCCTCCATGGGAGGAATATGAGCATCAAACAAACAAACGGGGCAAACACTACGTAATCAAATGTGTGCCTGCTGGTTGCAGCAATGAGACTGTACAATTAACAGGTCATGTTAAATCGAGTAGGCCTTGGCCTTGGTCACTTGCTGCTGCGTTTTGAGAAATAACTGTTATGCCCGGCCGTTCAAGTCACCGCGACGCATCGACATGCATGCATGATTATCCATCCTTTTTGAAGGCCTGCATTCCATCAACGTTCTGTTTCTTCCTTCAATCTTAAGACACAGTATTTGTATTTTAACAGGCTAGAGAGAATCAGCTACATAATTCGCCGAGCTCCCGTTTTTTCCCCAAGTTAACGGTTTCACCCACACACCCTTATCTCAAAATAGCGAGTTTAGTTTGATATGATTTGGTGGCAAAACAGGGTTAAGCTGTTCCAGTTCAATGGAATTCGACCTCGCTAACGCTCCTGAAATCAGTGATATATTTTTACGCGATATTAAGACAACCTTTGGTCCAGGGAGAAAGGCCGACAACCGAAAGCACGTAAAGTCATTACCATGTCTGGTCCTTTCACCATCTATGTTCAGTGAGGTAGAACAGTGCAGTCTGCTATTCGTGTCTACACAATACCTGATACTCTACAGAGCGTGACGAAGACCACATCTAGGCTTGGACCTGGGAAAACATAAATTACCACTAGGCTTGTGCGAGTAGTTAGTGCGTATGTGCTCATACTATATATCTATCCCCAGATCGGCTCCCATACTTCTTGTTTACATATGATTCCAAGTGACTCATATTGGAATCGTAATCTACAGATTCCACATGAACAGCGATGGAGGAGAACTTGAAACATTACAGTGAAACGGGGGTCGCTCCGGAGGTAATGCGCATTGGAGAAGCGCGCAGCAGAAACGACCACTTAACAGTGCAGGCCTTCAACAGTAGTTGCACAGTCTCCAGGAAACGTGGTCAACGTAGAGAAGTGTTCCTTATGAGGAAATCACTGAACCTAAATGGAAAGTATACGCTTAGTTGGGCTCGCAAGAACTGTGGTGAGAGAAGCACCTGCAAACAAGACGGCGGCTATGAATAGTCTCAATCACAAAATAAATCACGCGGACCACGCGTTTGCGCGTGGGTGTGTACGTTTATCGACTGTGTCACCTAATCACAGTTAAACGAGGCAACAACACGGGAGTTGTGGTTACAGCAGTTACTGTTTATGCACTCATAATCACGTTGGTTGACGCTGAGGGTCGCGTAATTATGTGCACAATCCCACATCGTCAAGTCTCATGAACAGATAGTGAGGGTGATCCGTTGTTCAACTGGAACTATCAAAAAGTAAGGAGTAAAGGTTGACGTCTACATCGTCCCTCTGACTGCGGTGTATGACGATCAAAATATCTTCCGAAGGAAATAAGCAAAAACCTCAAAGGCGTAATCTTCGAGGATCCTGTAAACAACATTCGTCTAACGATCGTTTCGGTGGTGGCAAACATCCTTTGTGACAGATTTCGGTTGATTGACTGGAACTCTGTAGACAATGCAATAAACCGCCTTTAGGTCCACTCGATGGTCCGTATCAGTTAGACGTGCTAGGATCGCTCCATCGATAGATATGGTCACTCCGGTTCCAAGCCGGGTTGGGTGACGCTTTGATTCGTTAGAACAAACGTATAGTGCGACCAACGTATTCCATTGTACAAGAGTAGAACAAGTACACGAGCATGGATTAAACGATAAGAAGTTTTTTTTTTAACTAAAAGTCAACAGAGTTGGTGCAGTGAATCAGTTGCGCAAAGTTGCGGATGGGAATGTGCATCCGACAGTCTGTTAAAGTCTACGATTGACCCTAACTGCTGCGTTATCTCCTGTTTAAAGCGAACGAAAGAATGCCTTCTTCTCCTCTGTGCTCACCGGGCCGCGTGCTTCCGTTGAGATCAGGTTGCGCGTTATAAAACGATCGGGATAGCCATTCTCTCGCAGTGTATTAGCATTAAACTTTAACTCTTTATCTAATTTATATGCGAAGCAAAGTTTCTGCTCTTCGTCAAGTAGCGAGAGCTGCGTTTTTGTCTAAGTGGGACAAAACTATGGGAATGCATTTATTGTCCTGTCCAGGTAGGCTTTCGACATACCGTGTTTCAGAGTACCGTCAACCTGTTGTTCCAGACTTACATCTAGAAAACGACATGAGTTGTCTACTTCAGCCTTTGAGGTAAATGATATTCCTGTGTTTGACCGAATGTTTGGACATGAAATAGCTCACAGATAGAACTGAACAGGGCAAAAATATCTTAAAACGTAACATCGATAGAAACATGTTCTCAGTAGTACGACTCAATTGCCGGCTCCTTAGTTTACTCACAAATCGGTCCGTTAGCAATGGGTCTAACGGGGAAGCTCATTGAAACTTCATGTTTGTCGATACTGTTCGCCGCTAAATTGGAATAGTACATCGCAAGTGCGGCGTAGAAGCTCTGAGCTTTGGCGTTGAAATACTAAACTGCACAATTGATTGCTTAGTGCATTCGAGAACAGAATCGACAATCCTCTTCAAGGAATATAACGAACAATGACGGCACGCTCAAGCACCATATATATTGGTCACGTACGTTAACATTCTCCCTACTAGACACAAAATCGAGTGAGTCACTTAGGGTACGGGAGCGTAATCTGCGACAGACAGATCCCAATATTTCTGCAAGCCACTGCTGTCGCACGGTATACTGAGCCATACATGTCGAGGATGGGTCTTAATGGCTACGATGGCTTGCGGAGTTCGAGTGAGCCGTATAAACGAGGAATGATGAAGCTAGTCAGTTAGAGACGTTCAAACTGAGCTCGAGTAACTCCTCCTTCCTTCAAAAACTGCCTAAGACCGTCTGTTAGTTCATTGTGGATCGAATCTCTTTTGTTTTTTTCTTGTTTTAACAAACGTTCTTTTGCCTGTCGAAAATCATTATGGTCTCTTCTGTTCAGATAACAGATGTCAGTCACCGCTAAAGCGATCACTATCTGGAAATAAAACCCAACCCTCTGTTCATAGTTTCTTCAGGCGCTACAGTTGTCATGGACGAAGATAGCAGTAGATATTCCCGTACATCCATGTACAACTCCCCTAATTTTGTGTGGTGCGCTTTGACCTGCAACCACAACGATAGATGACTTCTGTCACGGGAGATAAACCTACCCAGTGTCTAGAACGATGAACGACAGATATTGTAACGTGTCTGTTTATACTCATCGGAGTATCCTTATAATCACATTGACCAGATAACGGACCACCGAAAACACGTTCGTCACGCTGTTTTTGCTGACTAAGTGGGAATTCTCGCGAAAACGAAAATAGTGAGAGGAACAGCGTCATCCTTCGGTTAACGGAAGACGCCGATAATAATCCATGTTGGAATTAATAATTATTTTGTGAATGACTTTCGGCGCTTGAACGCATCATAAGGTCACTTTCGCATACAGCTGCATTTTAGAAGAATGGGGAGAGACGTTGTACTTAGGGAGAACTGTATTACGAAAAGCGACTATTAAGCAAATGTTTCACCCTTACTGCTACTAACGGTGCATATAGATGGAGGTAACAAAATCAAGTTGCACATTATTCGCACCGTGTAGACAGCACATATTTTTAGGAAACCAGTAAGTTCAGTGCTGACACACATGCTTGGAAAACAAGAGCTGCAAATAATTTGGTAAATTTCACAAGTCAGTCGATGCATTGTACCCTAAATCCAGTCCGTATCTAAGGATAGTAGTAATACGACTAAAAAAAAGACTAAGACACACCATGTGCAGTAATTACTGGCGCTAATTTTCCGACAACAATTAGTAATGCAAAAACGTGCGCACGGATGTTCTTGAAAGTCAAATTTCGTGTGTATAGCAGAAAACGAGTATACTCAAGTCTGTCCAATGTAGCATCCTTAAAATGTAACACTTCTCAGTGGACAGCCACTTTTGTCTCCTTCCAGGCCAATTTTATACATTTCCATGATCTCTTCGCTTTAAAATATGGAGCCTTAAGAAGTAGCCTATCACAAAATATCCCCAATCTAATTGGCAAGGTCTCACACAGGCTTCAAAGAACTACAACCAAACTTAAGATGCAATAAGCTCACACAAGACGGAGGATTCCACGCGTACATTAAGATACATTTTTGTTATGCCCCACGGAGGGAGAAAAAGGTAAGAACACACATAAAGGACGCGAGCAGTATCTCGAGCACGATATTGCAAAACGGCACGAAAATCAGTGTGCAAGTGTTGGAACTAAACTCTCGCAACTTAGAACCCCCCCCCAACAAGTAGGAAAAAACGGACTTCAAATGAACTTTATTTGCTTCTCAGCTCAAAGGCTAAACAACGGTGTACAACGGCTGTATTTCTAAGTTTTGAGGGGCCTTGGGCCTAGGCCACTCAACAGACCAATCAGAAGCGGAGGAGAAACTCGAATTTTGACAATATTGGCAAACAGTCAAATTCCCATAATTGAAAAAGCCATTTTTCCTGACAAGCAGGGTAAATTCTCGAGAAAAGTGTCTTTTCTCAACAACTTTAAATCATAAGCGTTGAAATACAAAAATTCAATACGTGAAACAAGAGTAGATAGCAAAGCTTATACCAACTAAAAAGTGAGTACATCTAGTCGGAGTTTGGTAGTGAATCAGATTGAACACGCTGAAAATTCTTCGAGAAAGAACCTTTGGACTTCAGACATCCTTCTTCTGCCTTTCTATGAAACGCTTCCTTCTGCCACTTTTCCTCCACAAACTTATATTTGGTTTCCGAAATTTCGTTCGACAGACGCATAATATCACTCTTCAGTAAAGCACGGTAAAGTGATATCGGTAAAACCTACAGCATATTTATAGTTACGAATAGCACGTCGACGTTGTCCTTCACTGGTAAAACGGGGGTTAGGCTTGCCTGACAGCAAAGAGTGAAGTTATGCAGATAAAGTTACCAATTATTGAGAAGTCGGGTAGATCTGTAAGAGGACCCCATTCGTTATTACTCACGGGTAACCGGCGCCTCGAAATGAACAGTTACTACAAAATTTAACTCACTTGGCTCGGAAAAGTCCACCAGCTGAGGAGTTTGAGGATAAATGAAAGGGACGATCAAGTATGGTTAATTTCGGTACAAGGCGCCATGACAGAGACAATGACGTGCCCATGGAAGCCTCCGCTGTTGCATGCAATGTGAAAATATGACGAGAGTAAAAGATCTACATCAAACACTAATACGACAGCATTGTTTAAACGTAGTATTCACATCATGGCAAACCACGAACGGCGACAAACCATCCAAGCATCGGTACGTTCAATCACCTTCCCACCTATTGTGTTTTGACAGACAGATTATTCACGTGTCATATAATTACATAATAACATCGTCACTTTCATACCATAGTGCACGTCCACCTTCAATAGAATGCACATTAGGCAAACGTCTCGGAATGTAGCTTGTCACGGACTCACGAAATTCTCTTTCATCTGTGTTTTTTAAAAGCCGCTGTTAGTTATTTCGGCAATCACTGAAATGGTAGCTGAGGCTCATCACCTACTTTAAATATACCCGCCAATAATCATGCGAGAATGCGAGCAAACGACGACATGCATCGATTGATGCGACTGAACAGGACAACCGACACTTTGCAACCAATTAGCATGCGGGAAACGACCAACAAACTCAGCAGAAACGCCGGATTAAAAATCAACATTATGGACACATGGAAAGTCATCCAATGAGGACAAACGGGCCATCGACTAATGAAGATAGGCGGAAAAGCTGAGTGGTAATTATAAATAAAGCCCTGTTTTGTACAACAGATTTTTATGGAGGCCCAAGCTTGTTTTTATTAGTTCATGGAACAGCACGACAGCTAGCAGTGAGCGAACGACTGTATCAACGTCTCCCGTTCTTTAACCAGAGCCATTGACCGATCCATTAATCGATCGCCACTTACAACATACACCTCAAATCGATGGCGTATCGTGTAGTTTCTGTGGCTGTATATACAACACTCCTTCGGGGCAGAACCGTGGTGGGAATCCAGAACAGACAACTCATTTGGGGACTTCGACAAAGAAACCTGTCAATATCACAAGGCACTGATATACGTTAGACCGAGGAGGCGGTCGAATTTCAATGGACGTCTGAACTCCGAAAAGAAGGATGATCTTATTATGATGGAATGGTCCAAGTTTGGTAACAACAAAACCTTGATTCGCGTTAAAATCACTGTGGTTTTTGTGGAAGTAGACATGTTCAACAGAAGCAGGATCGTCCAGACTGGGGAAAAACATATGAAGTGATTCAGGGATAATCACTTTGCCCGATGTTGTCGCTCAGACGCCATCACGACGAAGCAATCCATCTAAAGCCTTGTTATCAACAACATGGGGAAAGTCCTGTGTCGTTGATTGTCAACGGGCAGTTGGTGAAATTTCAGTTCGGTTCGGGGGCCGCAGTCAAAATTCTTCTGCGAAAGTTCTGCGGTCAGATCGTAGTGAAAAATACTGCTAGCGAGCTACAAAGATGGAACTGTTTCAGACTGTGACCAGAAGGCCTCACCATGATAGATGTGATGAACTCAAAAACAGCTCAACGAAGACCATGGAATTTGTAGCCGTTAAGAAAAATCTTGTTTACTCTTGGCTTAGATGCAATCAGGCTGTTAGGATTTGTCAAAGTTAATTTTGGTTCGGTTGTTCGTGCATGCGAGACCGCTCCGGACGTCACCCGCCTTCACCCCTTTTCCCTTGAGTTGAGTACATTCGGTGACTACACATATTTGTCACTAGAAGCAACAGCTAGACCCATAACATTGCGAGCCAGAAAGGTACCTTTTGCTTTGAGAGAAAAATTGTCCGAAAAAGTGAAGCGTTTGTTGGCATTGTGCATTACTGCTACAGTCGATGAGCCGGTCTAAAGATTCAGCTAGGTCGCGATCGTCACTAAAAAAGATGATGACCTGCGTGTACGCACAGACCCAAAGCAGTTAACCTGTGAGCTAATGAGGTAATGGTATGCATTGTCCAAGCCCGACGGCATATTACCGAAAGTACTAAACGCAAAGTGATTTACAGAAGCGGATCTGCTCCTTGTCCTTTGGCGCGTGGTGTTGGACGACGAACAGCTTTTGAATGATATCACTGGCTACCTCTATCACGTGAGTCAATGATATTGAACCAACTTTTCAAAAAGCGGCTATTGAAGACGATAGACGACTTAGGTGGGGTGATATGCGTGGCTGAGAGGAACACCAAACTGGAACCGAAGATAGCATAAATCGTTTGTCATAAACACGTGCTAACCTAGGAAGGAAAGAAACCCCATTTGGAGAAAATCAGAACCATCAAGAAAACGCCCGTCCCAAACGATATGAAGGCGGTTAGTCGGCTTAACGGGATGGTCAATTATTTGAGCCGCCTTTTGCCTCGCTTGGCAAATACAAGGAACCCGATTGATAAATTGAATTACAAAGATGAAGCATGGTAATAGACTGACGAGCAAGAGGCGTTTAAGAAAATCAGAGGACTGATAACTAACGCATCAATACTGGCATACTCTGATCTATTTTACCCGCGCGAAATATGGTGCGACAGCAGTCGCTACAGTTTGAGCGCAGTACTAGTTCAACGAGGGAAGCCACCTGATGTTCTGAGTGGAACGTTGACAATCGCTAAACAGAAATATACACAGGTCGAAAAAGAAATGTCGGCCGTCGTCTGTGCAGCGAACCATTCTAATGATTACCTTTCTGAAAAGAAAACCACGATACTTTCGGACCAAAATTCCGTAGTACCCGTTGTATGTCGGCTCCCACACGTAGCTGCATGACGCCTGTAGCGAACGCTTATCCGCCTTCAGAAGTATAACGTGAAGATCACTGTAATACTGGCTGGGGACCTGAACGCTCAAGTACGCAGGCTAAGCGCTGATAAGCGTGATTTACAGTACCCGTCGAACAGACAACGGTGAACGCTTGATGTAATTCTGTGGTGATAACGGTTTGTTTTGAGCACGTACTAACTTTTGACATTTCATGAGTCAGTGCGCCATCTGGCGATCTCTATCGCTGGACTAAGACTGACCATGTGGTTGTCAGTTATTGATGACGTAGATGCTTCCGAGACTGCAATCTGATTTCGACCATGCACTGTTCTGTGTCAAGTTCGCTTTAGGCTTTGGTGAAAGGCCACTTTGCTATCAACCACAACCTGAACTAACAGAACCACAGGCGCTTTACGGTTACCGGTATGCGCCTGCCTCTAGCTTAGGGCTTCACTCAGCAGACGATAGTGAATCACAGTGGACACATACACCGCATGTGAATCATAAGTGCGGTGCTGCTTCGTATGATACTACTACTCGTTCAGCTGCCAACCCTCGGGTGATCACTGGAAATTCTCGACGCCCGATGGATAATTCCATCCAGTAGTGAATACAATTCGGCCTGTAGCGTTACTCGCTTTGAACTTCGGAAGCAACTATGAGAGGGTCGCTAAGTCTGGTGGACACAACGTGCTATCGAGATGGAACAAGCCGCTGCTATCGGATTTGCTCGGAAGCGTTTACATCTTACTCAAGAAACTGGTAGCAGGAAGCCAGGTTGTCAGCGAGGTAATCTGCGAAGCCAGTGGTGAGCCTACTCATAACTTGAACCGACGCTTAGGACGTTACGCTGAGCATTTCCAACAGTAGTTCAACCGGCCACTCGTGCCAATCGCTAGGCCTTTGGGCTCTGTCTGTGCTCATTGCTCTGTTGACGTTTCTCCACCCTCGGAAACAAAAGACTCTCTCCAGATCAAGCTTCTGAAACGTCACAAGGCGCCCGGTCCAGAAGAACCTTATCCTGTTCATTTTGTAAACTAAGGTACAGCCTTTGATGAAGAGTTGACGGCTCTCCTCAAAAAACTCTGGATTAGTGAAGCCGTTTCAAATAAATGGGGTTTGGCTAACATCATCCACATTTCGAAAAGGGCTCACGCATCTCGTATGTGAATCAGAGGGAAGTGAGCCTGATTCCTAACACGTCAAAAGTCCTCGCAGCCTTTGTACTTCGCAGACTAGGCACAACGCGCGAAGATCATATCCGTGAAGAGTAAGCTGGGTTTCACTCTAGCCGTAGCTACATTGAACACATCTTCACCCTTTGCCAGATACCTGAACCTCACCGTTCATATAGAAGGCCAACAATTGTTTTCTTGGATATCAGAGGGGCCTGATCCCACTGACAGAGCTATACTCCAGTATTGTCTATTTAGAAAGGATGTGCCTGAGAAGCATGCGAATATTCTGAAAACAGTCTACCGTCAACCCTCGGGCAGGGTTAGGGCCTTTCGCAGCGCACCACCAAACTTCAGCATTTCAGGTGGGATGCGACAAGATTGTCTAGCCTCTTCTTCCTGTTCAACTTTGCTGCAGAAGAGACCCAGAATGCGTTCTGACGGACTGTGGACATGATGGTGTAGAACTGCTCCCAGGTATTCGACTTTGAAACACAGAGTGCGCAAACGACGTCGTCCTAAGGTACGATTATTCACAAGGAGCTCAGAAAATCTTACACAGTTTAGAGGTTTTAGTTTGTCAGGTTCGTATGACCTTCGTACCTATTAAGTGGAAGGTGCTGTTGCAAGGTTGGCTGGGCTCTGCGCCTGCTCTCAGCCTTGATGTTGAGCAGTTGGAAGTGGTCGAAAATTTCATGTAACTCGGCAGCCGTATCGACGCTGGTGGAATGTTGGGTGAAATCACAAACCGTATAGCAAAGGCCCAGATAATGTTTGTCATCTGTGGCGTCGATATGATCTGTCTTTATGTGGAGGGTTGAGCGTACAATGTTACTGTGGGGAAAGTCTTATTGTACAGTTCCGAAACCTCGTCCGATGTTCACATAGTATCTGTTTTCGACCATCGGTATCTCCGGATCATTAGCGGCGTGTGGTGAGAACACCGTGTCAGTAATGACGAAGTTCGCCAAAGCGTCTTCGAAACGGATAAACTCTGTCGACACTTAAGCATACTGATATCGTCCCACAGACTTCGTTGGCCTGGTCACGCAAACTGTTGAAGTGGTGAGAGTACGCACAGTGTGTTGTGCTAAGGCAACAAACAGAAGTCAAACACCTAGGACGAGTGTACAATTACGTAGTCATTCCTAACCATCAGACCGCAGCAAAATAAGGTTTTCCACTGAGCTTAACTAGCATGAAGAAAAATGCAAACGCCAACCAAGGAGAAGGACAAAGAGGAGAGGTAGCTGTCAGAAACAACTACGATTATAATTGGACACTGTCAAGGCGTCTGCATCCTGCTAACAAATAACCGAGCTACAAACGAAGGTGAAACGTCATCAGCAAAACAGCTTCTTTACAGCCTTCGCAGCCTCGTTTCATTAAATACACTCCATAAACTACTCGGCCAAACAACGACAACATTCAAACGATTAAAACCGACCAGCCGCCATCTCAAGGTCTCCAGCCACCGACTCTGTGAGTTACTAGGGTACCAGACAAGCTCGACCCACAGTCGTCAACCCCTCAGTGAATGACTTCATTCATCTACGCTAGGTCATCTGCCCAGCTTGCATCTAACGCCAGTCAGCTGTCGCATCGGTAAGGGTTTTCGGTGTTGCAGACAACTAGCTGACATCCTTAGTGCATGGCTTAACCATCTAGATCTGTGCAGATTTAAAGACTAAACAAGGGGACTAGCTTTGCAATCACTAACAAAAACCCGTTCCCAAACCTCCTCGTCGTTTACTCGCTAGTACCACTTCGACGCGAGCAGCCGAACGCAAATATTGATGGTCAAATACCTGAAGATGATCCACGTCTTCCAACCTGAACAAGTTTTGGAATCGCAAAATGGCACAACTCTTAAAGTTGTCGTACACACGCGGCCCTTAAAGGTCAAAGAGATGTCGCTCCGTCTAGATTACCGAATATCACTTCAGCCTTAGAGATACGCGCCTCTGTTTCGTTCCTCACACCTCCGCCTGCCGTTGACGCAGTACACAAACTGGTCAACAACGACCATAACTACAGCATCCAACACCAAAACTACGTAATCACAGCAGTGATACAAAAGCCCTTTGCACATCAAGGCCCCAATATACACCTTGAAGTAGTTAGCAGAGTGCTGAGCATTGTCTGAAGCTTATCGAACAACGAGACATGGCCGTCGATAATGAAGACCAGGCATTCCTCCACCAGGTAAGGTAACACCGCCGGCACTTTGAGTGCCGCAGACAGTCCTCGAGTAGTTTGTAAATGTGCAGTACCAATCAATCCAGTTTCCAAGGTGTTGTACAACTTGGATCAACATCGAAACGTCCCAGTCGGAGAAAGTTTTCCATTTCAAACTGTTAGATGAATAACCCGTTACGTAACCTACAAGTTACTTGTCAATCGAGATCGAACAAAAAAGAGTCGTCGCCCAAGATTTAAGCATTATTCATCTAACAACGGCGACATGGCAGGTGAAAAGAGAAAATGAACACGTGATAAAATTGTCAGTTAATGATTTGTAGTAATAGGTAGTCTAATAAACCACAAGGACCGGTGGCATCATTTAACTGGTTCAATATGGTCTTCAGGTTCTAGGCATAACTAGGTAAACCAACGTCATCCGCGTACTCAATATCAATCGGCTTGCTACCTATCAGAAGCTCTACTCCAAAATCCTTGAAACTCTTGGGTGCTCCACGGGAATATCCCGCATCACATAGTTCAAAAAGATGGCAGAGATGAGAAAACCTTGTCGAATGTCACACGAGGTGGACAGCGCCCGAGATAGTTGTCCAGTATACAAGGAGTTTAATAAATCAACCTAACCCACAGGAATTCCTCTGCGATGGAGACAGCTCCAGAGGGCACTGAGCAACAGAATCAAAACTAGCTTTCATGCTCAAAAATACCATGAACGTTGATTGAGGAAACCGACGCCTATGCATCAATGTCTGTCGTAAGGCCAAAATATGATCGACACCCCACACGAACAGCGGGAAACCTGCTTGTTCTTTTTATACCTGTGTTATAATATTTTATGGTATTTGTTCCATCCTTGAGTTGGTAACCTACTTATGTTTTCCATTTCAGCTGTCATACGCCAATTATTAGACGAAGAAAGCGTATAATACGGGCATCTTACTCTTCTGCTTCTGACGCGAGATTGTTGGTTCATGCCGTTGAATCTGATTATTCACAACTTTTTCGTCTAACAACTATGTGATGGAACGGATCCTACGTCCTGAGAGGTTTTACGCAGACCTCAAGGCAGTTAACGCTTCTAAAAGAATGGAATCACTGGTTTTGTGTGTTCACTAATTTCTTGTCATCCCTTGACAGTCCCAATCCCAACAAACTGACTACCTTGATCAACCGCATCTCGTCCTCGGTTTATGAGTATATCTCCGAATGCGATAGTTATGACAATGCAATCTCCATACTACGGGATCTTTATGTGAAGCCGAAGAATGAAGTATTCCCTCGTCACTTGCTAACGACTTGTAGACAAGAAAATGGGCAGACACTGGACGAATTTGCCAAAAGATTAAGGTCGCCTGCGAAAGATTGTAAACTTGAAGCCACTGCAGTAGAATAGAACCGAGACGATTCGATCCAGGGTGCTTTCATAACTGGTCTAATGTCAGAGACAGAGACTGTCGGAACAGAAAGTGAGGAACCTTCAGGCCGCTTTCAATCAGCCCAGATCGTTTGAACCGGCAGAAAAGCAGTCCCAATTGTACCAGTCGGCTTCGACTAACACCCACACGGCAGCAACCGGGGTCTCGAGAAACTCGCTCAACCCTTCCAGAATGCCTGAGGTGGCAGCCTCTAGGTCATCGACTGGCAAATGACTCTTCTGTGGGTATGACAAACACCCCCATTCGAAGTGCCCTGCTCGAAATAGATTGTGCACTAGGTGTGGAAATAAGGGGCACTTACAAAGGGTTTGCCTGGTGTCTCAGAACCGACAGCCTTCCTCCTCTATCACCCGCCCGTGCATTTCGACTGTCACAAGAGCGGCGGCTTCGGAGTGTATTTCGCTGTGGTTGATCTTGAAGTTAACGGGACTCGCTTACAAGCTTTGATAGATACTGGCAGTTCTGAAAGTTATGTCGCCTCTTTCGTAGTGCTGCAGAATGATTGGAAAGTTCACAAATCTCGCAGTAAGCTAACAAAGGCCTCCATCGACCTGGCAAGTGACACGCGAGGTCACGTCCTGACGCCGATCAGGTACAAAGGTGCTGTATATAAGAGAGTGAAGCTGTCAGTTCTACCACATTTATGTGCAGACGTTCTTCTTGGTCACGATTTTCTTATACTTCAAGAAAGCGGTGAAATCCCATCCGGTGGAACAAAATCACCGTCATTACTCCGTTCATTGACCTCGGCTCATATCCAACCTCATCGTCTTTTTCAAAACCTGGTGCGAAACTGCAGGCCCATCGCGACAGAATCCAGAAGGCACAATCCAACTGACGATAAGTTGATACGAGAAGAAATTCACCGTTTGGTTGCTGAGTTAGTCATCCAGCCTTCCTGTTCCCCTTGGAGAGTTCAAGTCTTGGTAGTCGCTAACGACGGGCACAAACGAAGAATGGTAGTTGATCACAGCCAAACGATTAACAAATATACCCTTTTAGATGTCTATCCCCTCCTCAAAATTGACGAGATGATCGAACGTATCGCCAGGTACGAAATCTAACACTCTAGATCAACACAGTGCTTATTACCAGATTCCTATTCTGGAAAAGGAAAATCCCTTTACGGCCTTTGAGGCATGCGGACGTTTGTATCAGTTTCGTCCGATTCCACTTGGTGTGACGAATGGCGTTGCTTGCTTCCAACGGACTACTGACAACATAATAGCACGCGAACGACTAAAAGACATCTTTGTTTATATTGACAATATTACGGTATGTGGAACCAACTCAGTTAAATAGTATCTAAATCTTCGGAAGTTCCTAGACGTGGTCAGGAAATACGGATTGACTTCAATAGATCAAAAGGCACAATCGCCACCAAATAAATCAAGCATCTAGGTTATGAGGTATCCAAGAACAATATCAAACCGAATCCCGATCGCCGAAAATCTCTACGAGAATTGGTCTCTCCTGTCAACTAGAGGTCCCAGTAACCAGTAGTGGGGTTATTCGCCTACCATTCACGGTAGAGAATTCACTTCTCTGATAAAATCCGCTAATTTGTGCATATTAACACACTTCCTCCACCCAATGAAGTCAGAGAATCCTTTGAAGCTCGAAAAGACGAGCTATCCAAAGCCGTTAGCTCTACTATTCAGTATGACACCCCTTTGGTTGTCAAGACAGACACCTCTGATCGCAGCCACTCTGAATCAAAATGGTCGACCGGTAGCCCTCCTCTCGCGTAGTCTGTCGTCCAGTGAACAGCACGTTG
Organism: Paragonimus heterotremus; assembly: GCA_013368495.1. Classification (NCBI taxonomy): domain Eukaryota; kingdom Metazoa; phylum Platyhelminthes; class Trematoda; order Plagiorchiida; family Troglotrematidae; genus Paragonimus; species Paragonimus heterotremus. The sequence goes on from LUCH01004797.1 coordinate 40,736, forward strand.
GAAGTTGGAACTGTCGCCATTCACGTTTGATTTTGTGTATCCACCTGGTAAGTATAACCTAACGGCAGATGCACTCACGTAACTGTTGTGAGGAGCTAATGACAAATATCGAATTGAAGGGACTAGATGAACCCCTTTGTCATCCAGGCATTTCACGGTTGACGCACATCGTACGCCACAGAAACCTCCCCTTTTCTGTGGAAGAAGTTCGAAGTGTTGTTGCCAAATGTTCAGTAACCAACAATCGTTACTTATTAACAATTAGTGATGAGTATAATCGACTTCTAATTGCTTTAACATGTCCCGACCAGACTAGTGAGGCCGTTACTAAGTGTTTGTGTCAGCTGTTCTCGATGTTTGGTACTCCGGCATACACTCATTCTGATCGTGGATCGTCATTCATGTCATCTAGTGTTCAACAGTTTCTTTACGAAAGAAGAGTCGCAACAAGTAGAACCATACCAGACAATTTCCAGGGTAACCAGCAAGTAGAGCGTTTGAATGAAACGCTTTAGAAAACCGTGTTGTTCACCATGAAATCTCGTAACGTGACGATAAATCAATGATAATGTCCTTTTTGATGCTTTGCACTTCGTCAGACCACCCTTGTGTACCGAAACTAACGCCACATCACATGAAAAATTACTCTTCCATAACCGGGGGTCGACCTCCGGAACAATCCTCCCGATAGGGCTTACCAAACCTGGATCGGTGTTGTTTAAGAATGTCAGACAGTCTAATTATGATCCACTCGTCGAAGAAGTTGAACTACTTCAGTGAAATCCACAGTACGCGTACACCGGCTTTCTCTGTTCACCAACTGGCCCCCAAAGCAGAAGTCACGCCCGGAACGACACTTCAAGAACTATCGACACCTTCGGTCGAAGAGACTAAATCTGTACTCTCTAATCGCACCCCTATCACGGAGCAGCATAACAGTAATCCCTCAATTGACATACACAACACTGCAGCATGGGATTCCCCCAATAGCGATCACTCACGTAATCACGAAACGTTAATCAAACAACAACCCGTTCATTAATACAGTGTGGGAAATAGAGGCATACTGACGCTCACTACCAAATATTATTTCTCCGATCAGTGTACACATGCTCAGTCATTTCCCTGTAGCTAACATCTGCTGTCTGCCCACATTTCTTGGTGGGGGAGGATGTTATGATATTTTGTTGTACTTGTTCTATCCTTGAGTTGGTAATCTACTTACGTTTTCCATTTCAGCTGTCATACGCCAATTGTTAGACGAAGAAAGCTTATAATACGAGCCTCTTACTCTTCTGCTTCTGACGCGAGATCGTCGGTTCGTGCTGTTGAATGACTGTTCACAACAACAAGTTTCAGCATCCACAGATGAGTGAGTTGGCTTAGACCGGCTGAACTGTTCATCAAAGTGCAAAGGTGGCAAATTCACATGCCACTTTTCCACATAGTCTTACAAACAACTTGTCGACAGCCAGTGCAATCACGAGTGATGGAAAACGGCACCCTGCTATTACCCGGTAAAAATGTCTCATCCATCTCCTTAGTACCTTCGGAGAAGTAAACCTCACGGTTATTACATACTATTCGTAAGTTTACGGTTTCTGCTATAGTTGAAGTCAGGGAGAGCAGTTAACGTTTGCAGGTAGATTCCGTTGAATCAGCAGAAACCCACTTCTGTCGTATTCGCGATGTTGCGTTGTAATAGGCCTCTTCAAATGAGATAGACAGTTTTTGAGATTTCTATCCAGTGCTTGTTTGGGTCACTGTACCATTTTGACCCCAGCAGCCTAACTGTCAATGTTGTTTGACAGGCGTTTCATGTACTCTCGTCGCTTGCTTTCTAAATGACTATTTTTGTAACAGGACCCCTGAGCACACGACACAGCGAGGCGGGCACCATCAACAACTCGATTTAGTAGAAGATGGCCAGTCCAAAATGAACGATAACCTTGAGTGGAGTGGGACCACCGACAACTGAGGGCAATATGACCAACGTGTTCCTATGGTTGAAACTCACAGGGTGGACTTCACGTGACGGCAATCCGACCCTCTGAACTGAAATGCGTAACTAAATATATGGAGTCCGCGAGATGTACATATCGTAGGTTTAAAAGATGGCGCCTCATTACTTCAATTTTTCTGCGCGTTCGGTAGTACAACATAAAACCAAATGAGTGTATCCACTTTTCAGCTCATTGCTCCCCTTTGGCTTGTTCGATAAGGTTGTACCTAGAAGGACCGGAGCCCCAATCAGCATAGTCCTCCGGATCGATACAGTGCACAAGTCTGGCCATCACATCGAAGTAGAGGAGACGGTCACGTGACCGTACGCTTCACAGTGCGAACGTTGAAAGCACCCATATTAATTCACATTCTAGGTCTAAACAAGGAACGAGGGAGGTCTGAGGTTGTGTTACTATTGTAGCGAAAAGACATCCAATAAAACACAATCGTTATTGTCCAACACGCTAGTTACTATGCCATGCACGCGCTCGCGCTTTTGAATCACAATTTCGGTTCACAACACGCCTCGGTTTCCGCTTACACGTCGTGTGCGTTTCTGCCCACAGTATGTGTGTGATCGGCACCTTCTACCGGGGGTTTCTCCGCCTGCCATTCTTCGTCCGTTGATCCGATTTCGTTGGGCGATGGCTCGTCCAGTCGTCCGTGTTGTCCACTATCTATCCACTGTGGACTTCGACCGCATTCCACGACCGTATCGAGATGTCCCTCTGAGTGCTGGAATAATCGCGTTTCCGATCTGGTCTTCCATCCTATTTTGCCTGCCATGTCTCGTCCGTTGGTTCGATCCGGTTGAGCGATGACTCAACCTGTCGCCCCTGTTGTCCGCCATCCGACCGTCGAGGGTTTTTGGACGTGCCTCGCAACCGCATTGAGGCATTCCACCGAGTGTTGGAATACTCGCATCCCCGGCCTGATAATCCACCACACTATGACAAGCCATATTTGTTGTTGAATGTGTGGTGGTTATTAGAAAGAGGTTCGGGAGAGGCCTAAAAGCTAAATATGATGAGAGTGGGGGAGGGTCAGCAGTAGCGTGTTTTCGCCTATCCACCCTGTCGTATGCAGCAGATAGGGCGACCCGGTTTGCATTGCGAGGGCCGACGCAGCATGGAATCATTGATACTATGGATATTTACGACAGTATGTGGATTGAGATAATGCCAGAACGCCTAGACTTAGACAGTGGAACGATTAGGATTCCCAACCAGTTTTTGGCTCAAAAGCCCGTATCGTAAGATAGCGGCTGGATGACAATGCACCGAAACTGGTACTTTCTTTCCAGAAAAAGAGGCCAAGCTTCCTCCAACTCTCAATCTGGAGAACCAGAAGACTATGGTTCGCCAGATTCTTACCTATTAGCTTTCTTGGTATAGGTAACTATCGGTGCGATCACCAGTTAGCCCAAAAGGTGTTGTACAGCAGTGTGGTAATGAGAAGAACGTGTGCAGACGGAAAAAATGAGGGGAAATCTGCTCGTCTAGCTGCAACTTAAACGCATTCACTTATATAACGAAAACAATCGTTTTCCATAGTAAGCTCCAAGTTAGGCGGACTCAAACGATAGGCCTGTCACCTACACAGGAGGCTGCTAGGTGACATACAAACCTCGAAGTTACGGTCTTTGAAATACACCGTATCAGCGATTGTGAATAAGCTGTTAGGGTGAACCGGAAAGCATAGAATACTGCAAGCCCTAATGAGGACACATCCTGAACGACGGTTGACCGAGAGAAACAGCCTTAGCTTCCACGGACGGTCTTCAAACGACAAGGTAGATAAACTCTCAGCCCTTCTGGTGGTCATCTTCAGGACAGCCTCTAAAGCGGTTACATCTTTTCCCCCCAGCAAGTCACGTATGGTTGGATGTTAACTTCCAGTGATAGAATCACCCGTAGGCTGAAGACAACGAGTGGGAAACTCCCGAGCGCCTTACATAGCAATGCCAGCTTGCTGCTGACTTTCCTTAGCACCAACATAACGTTATCACTAGAGAATAGGTGTGATGCAATTATGGCACCTAGACTCCACTCCTAGTAAACAAGGACTAGTACTGTGAAGAAGAATGAACAGGACTTTCGACATGAATGTGTTAAAAGACAGTGGCTTTGAACGGGTTACCGGCGCAAGGCACCCAGGTATCATTAAATATCTTGTGCGTCTCTAGAGATCCGTAAGAGGCAGCACAGGATCGTGCAATCGACACACGTAACAGAGCCATTTACTACCAGAGGACCGTTGACCCAGGCTAAGTATAGCAACAGACCAGCGATTCAGCGAGTGATGCACGGGTTCGAGGCAGAGGCCCAAGGGTCCAGGATCCGGTCGGATTTTCTTGTACAGTGTCAAGCGGGCGCCTGTTGATCTGAAAGGCACTCACTGAAAACAGGGTGTAGCACCGCTTTTGGGAATTACAGTAAATATCATAAAACGAACTAAGATTACTCGCAAAAATGGCTTTTTGGACAATGAGAGTCAAGTAATGCTTTAAAGCGATCGATAGAAGCGTTACTGACGACCTCAGCAGGAAGACTGTTTCAGAAGTTAACAACCCTATGGAAAAAGAACTGCTGCCTGAGAAAGGTCCGAGGGCGAAGCTTGAAAAGCTTCATGTTATGTCCACGCCGACCGTCACCATCCGCTACAGTGA
>LUCH01004798.1:0-31246 GCA_013368495.1 Paragonimus heterotremus
CAGCACACAATTCTGTACACAGCCACGTATATATGGTTGTCTGTTGAATAGTTCACACCTTATGTGAATGTGCACCTAGCCGTAGAATTGCGTGTTTAACCACAGTTGGAGTGCATTTATCAGCTGTTTGTTTATTTATTTATTCCCCGTTGTAGCCCTTGATACAACCAAGAAAGTTGCGGCGTGCAACTACCCCTCTGGTACAGAGATTCCTCGCTCGGAGAAATGGAACCATCAAATGCCTTGGCTTTCTACTTCCGTCTGTCACCCATTGAACCCATCGAACTCATTGATTTCAAAGCAGAAGCGGCGATTCAGTGATTGATACACGGATTCGAGGCAGAACCCAGAAGAGCCTGCAGGCAAGAAGTAGTTCTGTTGGCAAAAGAGAGTGAACCAGCTACTGAGTAAGCAGAGGAAGGTAACCTCCTTCGTGAACTTTTCCAGGTGGTTCGCAAGAGGAACGACAGGAACAAGATCCTGTCAAAACTGGCAGAGTCCATACCTTGCAGCAAAATAAACAATATACTTCTCACTGAGGAAGAGGTTGAGAAGATCCTAGACTCGCTGAGGTCTTCAAGGTACGTAGGAGATGATGGCATCTATCCGAGCACAGTTAGGCCACTGGCGGGAGGTATTTAATGGCCGTTATGGCAATTTACGACCTTCTTAATGAAGGAGAAAATCCCGGGCGAGTGGCACGTACCCACGGTGTCCGCCATTCATAATGGAGGCTCGCGAGGCAAACAAAACAACTACAGATCAATGAGCCCGACAGGTACAGCTTGAACTGCCTGGAACGGCTAACTAGAGACAGTGTTTCGCCGCAACTTGTTCAAAACAGCTTTCTTAACACAACACAACATGGTTTCCAGAAAAGGAAATCTTGCCTATCTAGCCTTCCGCATTTCACAGATGAGGTCACGAAACGACTGGACGAAAGCAGGAGAATCGAGGCATGCTATTCGGATTTCAGCATAGCCTTCGAATCATTCAACCACCGTTATCTCATCTACAAAATGAAGTGGTGTGATATATCCAGTCGAGTGATTGGGTATACGGTTTCTTAGTTAGTAGGGTTTGTAAAGTGAAGCTTAGAAGCGTATTCTCTTAGATGGGTGAGCCCATTGTGGGTAATCTCGCGCTTCTACTGTTCGTAAATGATCTAGCGAGTGAGTTCAGTAACTCATACTTCCCACTTGCAGATGATATTAACACAGCAGGGTCAACAAACTGAGCTACCTTAACGCGGGATCTCAAGAGAATAGCAGAATGGTCTCTCAAGTGAGCCCTTCGTTTAAGTGCCGTCCAGTGCCAAATGGCAGCTGGAAGCTCCGAAGTCCTTGAAGGACTCAGTCCCCATGGTGCACTTACCATTGAATGCATAGATAAGCCCAGAGAACTGGCAATATTGACCGAAAACAATTTCATGTCCTCGGCTCAGTGCGCGGCGGTTGCACACGGGACCAGCGGTGAGCCGTTTAGACTTAAGACAATTTTGTCCAACAGGTTCCCGGAAGCATTTCTACCGCTATACAGAGTCATAGTTCTGCCTCATCTGGAATACTGCGAGCAGTCGTGGACAGCGTGCCTATGAAATATCTCCAGTGCATTGAGAAGATACAACAACCCGCAACTCGAATGATAATAGGATTTAAGGGTAAATCCTATCATGACCGATTACAAAAGATCAGACTATGGTCCATCGGAAGGAGGATGATGAAAGATGATCTTGCCCAGAGCTTCAGGTTTCTGAAAGACAAATGGCGTAATGATCACAAATAAGATTGTACAAGAAGGTCGAGAAGCCATCACCAGAGACCACAGTCTCCGACTGGAGAAAAGCAGGGCTCGTTTACACTCACGAACAAACTTCTTCGGACACCGGATAGTGAATGTATGAAACGCATTCCCAGGTGTAGTAGATCATAACGGTAGAGTGATCGCCCTCAAAATGCCGCCGGATAGGGTGTGACAGAAGATACCTCCAATCATTCGTTAGCACAACGGACGAGGCTTAGCAGGTGGAGGCGGTATAGGGGGGCGTGAGGGTATGAGGATTTTTGGCTTACACTTTTAATTAAAAAACAGATCCTGAAGGGTTTGAGCATTCCCGACACACAGTCAGTGTTTCAGATTACGTCTATGGCACAGTGACCGCTTAAGCATATTCAATTGCCGCAGGTAATGTAACGCAGACGTTTATGGTCAAGCCTTTCACTGTAATGTATGGAGTGGGGAGCACAGGCTTCCCCCTTGAGAGGGGAGACTCATCGAATGACATCTTTCCAGTGTTTCACGGGCATTGATATGGATGCATTTCCCAAGCTGATAACCTATCAACCTGTGAACCTTTCATCTCCTCGCATACTTTCTTCCTTCAGGTCTCGCGCTACTGCGGTGTTTCCATATGGTTGTGATGATTGCTGGGCACAACTTGGGAACCTTCGATCAGAGACCAAATTGTTAAAGCGTTTAAACATCGTCACCTGCAGACCTGGAGCGGCGATACAACGGGTGGCAACTAGAGTAGCATGCACTTGCTCCCAAGCCGCTGTCTATACAGGGGTCATGAGTTGAAAGAGTTCTTTTCTGATCAGCTAGACTTCGCCTCATTCCTGAGTCCCACGTTGTCTGCCGTTGTGACAGGGAGGCCAAATCATTGACCAAAAAATTCAATCAATCAGTCAAGAAAACTCTACACACAGCATCAAAAGGTAAAACCCCAACTAGGCGCCGTCGATATAACAAAAATGGGATGCAGAGTTTAAATTGGTTGTGTGATGGATCTTGCTTCGCATCAGGAATAGAACCAGACCGATGCAGGTCCGACTATAACAAAGTGAGTTGCAGGTGACTATTCCCTATTTCACACTTTTGTTGATGAAATACCCGTGCACTGTTAGGGAAGATGAGGGCCAAATATGTCTATGGCAGCGTGCCTACGGGAATTTGATATTCTGGTGATCCCACTAAAAGAGGAATGGAGCCGGAGTTGTAACTAGAGGGTTATCTAATGCCCCCTTAATTGCATGTATCACTACCTACCTGTCTTGTTCATCATGATTGAGGTCCCTCGTACTAGCAGTGTGAAGAAAGCTTGCATCAAATGTTATGGATTTAGACAATCATTGGGGGTTAGCGCTGATTTTTCTCTTATTCCCCCTTTACTCATTTCTCCTTCTCCTATGGATTACTCGATGATCAAGACGAGCTTTGAAGTCGAGAAACGGAACCCGAAAAATCCGTAAATCCCTCTTCAGTTGGGGCAGCCGTAGCTCCGGGCGCTGTATTCTGGCATTCCGGTACAGTAATTATGGACGCTGGACTGACAACAGCCAATTCAACCTGCGCAAACTGAACTTGAACTCGAACCCGAGCTACCCGAACCCAGTCGGTCTTACTTGCTTAGTGTCATCTGGATGTCCGCTGATCCGAAAGGCAGATATTAAAAATTGAAGGCATCGCAGTTCTTGAGGATCAAGGTGAATACGGCAACTGTGTGGTCCGCAGTTATGGTCGTTCAAAGCCGACACGAGTTGGTAACGGCCAAATGCGCGCGAAAAGACATTTTTCAAAATTTTCGTGAAATATTGGAATATATATTTCAGGACAAACAGATTTTTCCGGGTATATTTCTTCGTTTCGATGAGAAAAATCGGCTATACCTAAAAAGTGTCCATGTTCGCACTTTTTTGGGAAAGATCTGTCTTTTTTCGATAAACTCAGCACGTTGGTCCTCGTCGTCAGTTTTGCTGTTCGAAAATGCTGCCGTAGGAAATTTCATGGAGAAATACATACTTCCGTTTTTTCAAAGAGACTAAATTTCGCGTAGTTTGGGGATATGATTGAATTTGTAGTTTTCGACCATACTGTGTTTGCATTTTATTTTACACTAAATGTTGAAGTAAATTCCAATAAAAGCTATGCTACCACGTTTGTGTGTTAGTGTTCTACCTGAATCATATGCTCATTCTGTTTCCATGTGTGTATTCCAGACAAAAAACGATCAACGAATCGTCGTTCATAAGGCCTTTCCACCAGATGTTATTACGAGGCTGCTTCTATCTGCGGCCCATGTGAGAATGTAAATGGAGGCGATATATCTCACGCCATCAACAACAGCTGGCGTACTGTCCAGCTTATTGCCTTCTGACTAGGTTTGGGTGTAACCCATCACCTGTGGGCAGCTCGGTTTTCACATATCTGGCGGTTAATGACCAACTTTGATACCCGTTATTTCTTCAACGATAACCTTGATACTCACCTGTACTATTTCAGCTAGAACGGTTCAACGTTCATATCACAGACCCTCGTGATTTTGAGAAATGCTGGTCTGTTTTCACCAGCTCCTGATTACACCGATGGTGATCGGCATGTTTTCTAATTTTTCATCTGCCCGCGTTTCCCATGTAATATCCCGGAATGCCATCTCAGGAGCCCCATGGTTGTAAGACCGGTGTGTTCTGATGTTCATGATAGTTCACCGCCGGACGACCGCACTACCGCTCAAAGGTATAATGTTCATCCCGCTTATACTTCATGTTTGGAACACCAATTACCAGCCCCGGTGCTGAAGTGGTGCGCGATGACGAAACACTCACGCTGACTGCAGTGGACGGATGGAACTCGTTCCATCGTTCAAACAGTGACCCACTGTCCATAAAGAAAGTAACATCGTGATTATCACTTCCTGAAAGCCTGTGTACTCTTTGCCATAGAAAGAGGAATTTGAGTTGCATCCATGGTGGTTAGCTCTAGGAACAGATGAGACACGGCCACCATCCTAAGACATGTCCGGGTAGGTCGGTTACTCTACTCATGTCTTTCACTTTCAGTCTCACACCACTATAGCAACGAAAGAATGGAGGATTCGCGCAGCCTTAGGTGAAGTAGCTCACTCTGAACTATGGACAATAGGCTACTCAACGAACTTTGTGAATACTGAAAACAACGTTCTCCACACAAAGAATGTGGGAATTTTTTCGGTCGTTCGCTAAGAAGCAAGTTCGGGTCATCTATACACCATACGAACGTCAGTTACGGGTACATCTTCAGATCATTTAGCGGAAACAAAACTGGAGTCGTCACTGGCTAACTATTATTCACCTCGACTGGTATGGCAATATTTTAAATGATATGATTTACTTCTGTTCCTCACTGTACGCATTCGTTATCTTGATTAATCAAGATAATAAAGGAAGTGAGGTCACTAGCATAAGGATGCTGTAAGCGAATCACAGTCAAACAACGCCGTAAAAATATCTCAAAGGACGGTGCTAACAGCCTCAAAGGGGAGGCAGTTCCGACGGGTACTAACCTAATGAGAAAAGACACGATATCTGAGGAAGGTTCGGGGACGGTACTTGGAGAGCTCCCTCTTAAGTCCTCGTGGTCCATTATCAGTTGGTACGACAAAGAATCATTCGACTAAGTCCAAGCAAGAAACGAAGTGTGTGAGCATAAAATCACCGCAGATTCCTTGAAATACAAGGGGATGCAGATCTAGAATTTCAAGTCTGGACTCATGCACGACATCATTAGGCCCGCAACTAGTTTTGGTAGCCGCACGCTGGACACGCTAAACAAGGAGTGTCTTTCTTCACGACGGTAGACACGACTTTACCAGCCTACTGAAGCAACGACCTATCATAAAACTCGTGAATCGTTAGGAAAACGTCTATGCCGATATGAGAGGAATAGCGCGTAATCCTTCTAAGAGTAACAAATCCCTCTTTGTTGCCATCTCATGAAGGCACGCAGAAGATAAGTTAGACTACATTCAAAAACATAGACCTTCCTTCAGATTGATTCTCGTGAAGCTTACAGTGCTGGGGGCACAGTGAACCATGAAAACGCTGCGATAACCCCTACCAAGCGATAGGTAAGCTCGCTTATTGTCAATCATCCGACCAATGTTTAATCATTTCGGAAACGGTCCGTAGTTCACTATACTCACTAGCATCTGAGAATTTCAGCCCATCGGAACGCAGGAGCGTGTTGCTAGAAATATTATCCTGAAGGTCACTGATGTGAATAAGAACTCATGGAATTATTACTTGCTCTTGAAAAACTCCCGCATAAATGAAAAAGGGAGAGGGAGGTCTGGTTTGTTTTCACTATAAAAGTTCAATACTCAAGAAAAGAGGCAATCCGGCAAAGAACCTCTCCTTGATGACCATAAGCCTCCAGTTTCTGTCCGATGGATCCATTTGGACACGATCAGAAACCCTAGCGAAAGATCTCACCTGATATGAGGTCTTTGTTTTTTGCCTCCTTTAGACTACCTACAAAGGCAAACACAATTGTTATGCATGACCGACTACGGACGAAGCCATGCTAAATAAGGGAAAAACGTTGTTTGATAAAAAGTGACCGACGACGGTCCGCTCTAATAAGCACTCCAAGATCGTACACGGAATGCCAGGGAAGGTGGTTGGCCGATAGCTAGCCAGAGAGTGCTGGTCGCTAGCTTCAAAGATGGGCATGGACGTCGCTTCTTTGGATACACTAAACAAAGGGAGCTTGTATTGTGGGGATGGCTTCCGACCATATCTCATCTAGGTGAACAAGCCAGTGCTGTTTTCAACATCTCTTTCCCTCCAGATTTACCAAACCGAGCTTCTGCTAGCATACTTCGCTTCAAAACCACCAAGAAATCCCTCGAACGTTTTTGTGCTGTCAACCGCGACGACCGGCAAGGATGAATTGCTAGGCAAAACAGTTGAACCGATAAAAACGTTATGTTAATCCAAAGGGATTCTCACTCTTCCGCCAATTTAAGAGGCAAAAGAAGCGCCCCCAATTCGATAAAACAAAGTCACACATAAAGTTTGACCCCAAACTTCAGGCCAGCGGGAATGCTGTACATCGATTAGAACCAACTTCTTTGTGTGTCGGGTCACCAACTGTTGGAACGTGCTTCCTCAGAGTGTAGTATCCTCCAGTAGTGTAACAGAGCTCAAAAGAAAGCTAGATGAGCGTTAGCTATCCTTCTTCCCTGGCCTGTTGTAATGGTTTAGTTTAGATGAGTTTCCCAAGTACTTTTCTTGTCATAGGCTAATCAGTTTTTCCCTTTTGTTTGCTATTATTGTTATATCTTTCAATGCTTATTCACTGTTTCTTTTTTATTTACAGAGTTAGTCTGAGCATCTAAGAGTAGGGGTTATAGGAATCGAACCTACGTTGGTCTTACAATTAACTGTTGTCTGGCGTCACTTCAGTGAGGGGATGAACCTCTGTGTTTCGGTGGTGGCTGTGAACGTGTTGCGTTCTGATGGCACTGATAGCTTGAACTCCTCATCTTTTATCTGGTAGTCCTCGTACTAACTCACGGATATGAAGAATCTCTTTCCGTTAACGATGCATCACCGGGTGCCCCCAACAGCTCACTGGTGCAAGAAACTGGACAATTTCTGACTGAAGCAGCTTCTTTCTAGAAATTGAACTGAGCCGGTCCTACCCTCAGGAGGAGATCGGTTTTTCCGAATGAAACAAGGCAGGTACCCACACCCACTTCAGAAGCAGCTGCCTCCAGCCAATCGTCTGCAGGGCAGTATGGATCTGAAAGAGTAGCTCCCAAAACGGTACAGACCATCAATCTTTCTCTGTGCTCCAAACATTTTGTCTTCTAAAGGGCTCCGTTAAAAGTATCTTATTTCTAAGCTTTATAACCCAGTGACTTTGTTTGAGTCACCCCCGCGTCCAGAAAGGCTCATACTAGGCGCAATCCAGTTACATTTTCCCCGGCTGAATAGGAGACATTCCGTCCTAATCTAAAGCACCAACCAAATTTTGGATGGTGCAGACTGCAAACCACCCTTAGTAATTCAGAAAGCACGGAAGGTCAAAAAGCCATCGACCTTCGGCCGACGGAAGCGGCCAAAGCGTCTAACGGAATGTCTCACGTACGCCGAATCTGTGATGAAACAGTCGTCACCCTTCAAGGAGGCTCACGATACTTGTCGTCTAGGCACTTCCCGTCGCTGCTGGAACTGCTCTTTTAAGATCTTCCAGTCCTGCTCTATCTCTTTTTGCACTTGGGCAAATGAAAAGGCAGTCCTCAAATGTGGGTGCCTTGTCTATCTGGACCTTCTAAACAAAATACCGGAAGTTAGGTGGTTGGCCCACGATGCTTGCCTTCAAATTCTTGCTTTAACGAAGGCCGCGCTTTTTACAGATATCAATGGTGACGAACTGCATCTCCTGGGATAATTACTGAACAGAACAGATCCCACCCGTGGAGGCATGGGAGGTTGTGCTGTCCTTCTAAGCCAAAATCTCTTGGTGCGAACTATCACAGGGAAATTTGACTCTACGAAGAATCGCGACGCACTCTTGTTCAAACTTCACCTTCATACTCGTGACACGTTCCCTTTCGGTGGCAGGTGCTGTTCACCATCGTACGGCGCATCCGACAACGAACCCATTTTTACTTCCCTGGGCTGTCTCTCGCCTACACAACGTTTCTCCTATATTTTATAAGGATGACTTCAACGCACTCAAACTCGACTCTATATCTTCTCACAAAGACTGACTGCATGTTTTTGCAGTCCACGGCGATGTTGATCCGGGAGAGAGCCTGGACACAACATGTCGAACTATATATGAAGTGCCGTCTAAGACAGACATCTTTTCTGCTAAATCCAGTTAACACGAATGAGGCACAACTGCGGATAGAATGGTCATCACTTCACCACTGGGACATAGTGACCACATATTACTGGCTTTTGGTTTTACCCGTTACGGGTTCCAGAATGCTGTAACCAGGCCTTCGCCCCGAAAATTGCAGAAGGTAGACTATGACGCATTAAGGACATTCTTTGGTAAACTCAACCTCGTACCTGATTCATTGGATTCGAACTGATTTCCTTTTAAAGCTACTGTTCACGAAACTGATAAAAAACTCGATCCTCGCATACCGTGGAAGTCCTCATCATGTACACCCCTTCCGCAAACCATATGTCGCCCTCCACACCTACCTTTACGTCTATTTTCTAAGCAGAGGCCAACCGGCATGCTGAAAGATCTGGATGTCCTTTTGCTCTGTACGAAATAGCGGCCAGCGAGGAATCTGTTAACACACTCAACAGGTGTAGCCAAGAACCCTACCAGTAGCATGGGAGATTGAGAATTTTCTTTCCAAGTGCACGCGTCACCAGAAGAAAACTAAGCCGCCAACGCTTTCTCTGCGATCTACCTAAAGGGAAACCTCCTCCAAATCCCAAGTTTTTGCTGAGATGTTCACAGAATACTATTCAACAGTCTACAGTGTGGTTTCGCCAAACTGGAACCCGATTCACACGGGACAAAACTGAAAATGCCCACGTCTGACAGCTGATCTATCCGTGGTGGACGTTCAGGGATTTGGGGTTAAAATCACTCCTTAAAGTTCGGTGTGATCAGATGCGATCCATTGGTGGATTCTCATGCAAACGGCTTTTTGTTTGGCAATGCCTCTCCGTAATCCGTTTAAACAGATAATTGGGACCAACACTGTCTCAGATGCATGGAAAGAGGCCATTGTTAGGATAGATCGTCAGCTTTCTCGTGTTCACTGTTCGATCGATCACACCATCACCTCATGCAGGAAAATGGAGCATCAGTTAAAACGCGCCATCTTTGAGCGTTTCTTTTCAAGTGAACTTTTTTCGTCTATTCAGCACGGTGTTCCTCCCGGATGATCATGCATAGCCAGTATGTTAGTCTACAGACATAGCCCGTTAAAAGCCAAAGACAACGGCCAAATTTTCGGTACTGTAACCTTTGACTTTGCCCAGGCCTTTGATCGCGTCCCACATGGTATCCAGGGAGAGGTTTCCTGCCGGATTGCATCCCTTCTTGTTAACAAAACTTTCAGGGTAAAAAGCGAATCGTACCTTTCTTATCTCCATCGATCTCTGCTGGCGGTTATCAGCTTGGTCCACTGTTGTTTGTGGTTAACATCATTGACCTTCCCGGCCCTTATTTCAGCAAAGTTCTGCTTTATGTTGATCGGTTAAAAATCTGGAACGCTTGTGATTTCAGAGCACTGCAGACGGACCATGATCGTGTTAAGTGCTGGTCGGATGACTGGAGTCTCCCTCTAATTGACAGCAAGTGTGCACATACGTCGCAAGGTGAAGACTCCGGGAACGTATTCATGATACATGATGTACAAATTGTAATATATATTACAAAATTTGACCTCAAAACTGACCTAGGGATTTGACTGTCAACCGGTTTATCCTTTTATCATCATCATCAGGTGGCCACCGGGTGAGAATTTAGCACTCTTGTGATTATAAAACGGTTTATCCCCATAGGCATGCATGCCTTTCAAACGCTTCACAAGGTCTGTATGAGGTCGCTGCCTGAGTGTGTTAATCAAGTTGAATATACCGGTTTTAACAAGGGTGTGCTTGCCATCTAACGCGTCCAGGGAGTGACATCCAAGATGCTTACTGGTTTGCAGTATTTCTCCTATCAGTCTCCTCTTGAAATTGTTGACCCTTATCCACTTGAGCGGTGACTTAATCCCTACACGCTTTTCCTTTGGCGCAGGAGTGGTGTTACAATTCTTTATTGAAGTACCTCATAACAATTTAGAGGGTCGGGACAATAAGCTCCATAAGGTTCGACCCCAGTTCATCTCTCACAGAATTATCAACCAATGGACCATTTTGGGCTGTTAGGTGCTCTTCTTGAGACCGCCTCAAAGTGTTATTAGATTCTTACCTACTTGAGACACTGTTTGATAAGTATTTTACTCCGTTCTTGGTACTCTCCGTAACCTCCGTGAGCTGTACTACACCCTGTTTTGAGTGACCGCTGTTTAGATGAGCAAAGAACCACTGGATATCAGAAAGAACAAACTGACTAAATCCGACCGTCTTGGGCCTCCAACCTCCAACTGGGGAACGAATCGCTGCAATCGTTACATGAGAGGTTACCACGTTATATGGACACCCCGTATCTATGATCCCCATGACTCACTGAATCGGCCGGTTTGGAAAAGTTCTTGTCAGGATATCTCAGGGAGCCTAGGATTTTGTGTGTTATAAGATAGCCTCTCAGACACCTGTGAAGTAGGTGGAGTAGTTCCAGTTTACACAGACTGTTCGCGTATGTCAATAGTCATAAGCCCTCAACGCACTTAGTTGTCGGTATCTGGATAGCCACTAGCGCAGTAACGTCTTTCTTCCAGTACGGCGCACGTGCTCAAATAGTGACCTTCCGAAAGTGACTTTAACAATGTGGATGCGCGAGAAGATATCGATTTGGAAACTCCTAAGAAACCTACCAAATATAAACGAAGCGCCAATAGCTTCCTTAACCAACAACATAATATTAATGCTGTAGGAGAGATCTGATGTAACAACGGTGACTAGGTCGCGCTCCTGGTAGACAGTGGCCAGGGTAGCGTCACGCATTCGATATGTTCTGGTGCTGTGATGACCAGCGTGCATAGTCTTCCACCTAAACGGTTTGTAGGGCAACCGTTTTCCCATTAACTACAGATGCAAAGCATCCAGGTCACTCCGGATTCTTCCGCGTCTTCAACAGTGTGCGAAACGCGCTAAAGTTTCCTATCATCGGCGTAAATCACAGCTAGAGGATTACTGCTACCTAGGAGGTCGTTAAAGTAGACTAAGAATAACAGTGATTCCAGTGTAGAACCTTGTTGTTCACCAGTTGTGGCGCTGAATCTCTTGGTTGGCTCACCATTAGCACTAACTGCGTATGTGCGACAGGACGAGTATTACTTGAAACATAAAAAACCTAAGCGCGTGAACCCATATCATTCATTTTTTCTGGCAGTATACTGTGATCGGTTTCACCGGGCGCCGTCGTAAGATCCAAAGGTACAGCATTGACTGAAAGGCGTTCTTCGGCTGTTTTTGTCCACGCGTCATTAACAGTCGGTAGGTTGATCGTGTGTGATTGGCCATTTCTGATGCCGTGCTGCTCCGGGGCCAGTAGCTTGAGGTGTTTAGATGGTTTCCCACGAACTCGTCTACTATGCCCTGCATCACTTTTGACATGGCTGATAGCAAAGCAAATGGTCTAAAGTTACAGGCGTTTGTTCGATCCTCATCCTTGCGGATGGTAAAGATGACGCCGTGCCCCCAAGCGGCCGGAATACAACCAGTGTAATATGAGCGATGGAACAAACAAGCAAGCGGTTCAGGCAGCTCACAAACGTATTCTTTCGGCATGAGTTTGGGGTATCTCATTCAACCCCGAGGCTTATCAATGCGTTGCGAGAGTGGCTTGGCGTGCACGTTGGACGATGTGAAGCTAAGGAGTGAATCAGAGAGATATTCGGGATAAAACCGTGATGCATTGTTCCGTCTTGGCTGAGTCGCTGAAGACAGGTACATACCGAGCGCGTAATATCTCTACCGCCTCAGAATTACACGTGGAGACCGAAGCTTTTCACGAGATGGTATAGCAGCTTCCGACCTGGTCATAGAAGCCACGTGCCTGAATAATGTTTCAGGGCTGCCAGCAATGGACTTTTAAGTTATACTTGATGGACCCCGCAACTGGCACGTACAGCTGCTGCGTTCTGATTACAAAAACACTAGTATACCAAGCTTCAGGCGCCATCTCCTTTAAAAAGAATATATCTCACAAGATCAACATCTGTGTCGCTGGATGCTCGTTTGATGGTTTGAGCATAAACGACTCGCAAGTGAAACGTGAAGCGTGAAGTTGGGCTGAACTGCTTATCGTGGTGTAACATAGTATGCTCTGAATGTTCGTCTACCTTGCCATATTCTCCAGATTGTCGCCAGCAGACCTGAGATAAGTCTTCCCGCACCTTTCGAAGGTTAGCTTGTCTGAAATTGGGTGGAACAGACAGTAAGAGGCGAGTACTCGTGGCATCAGTTATTAGCGTGGTCGTTTACACTTGACGGCGCATCAACTTCGATTATGTCCACCACGTGGGGTTCAGTAGTAAACGCCATGGCTGGTCGGAAGGATCTGTAACTCTCCATCTACGTCGTGGTTTTGTTGACTTGGTCGACCAGCTCCACTTCCTACACAAGATTGCGCAGCTCAGCGTACGCATTACCAGACATCAGTCCGCCGAAGAGACCAGCAAGTGAGAGGTTGAAGTCGTTCAGAACGATGGTGCCATATCTGAGAGTCGAGGTGGCCCGTCTAATGGCACTATGCATTTTTTTCATCCCATTCTGGGACTGTGGACTAGGCACGATAAATGGCGTCGTCAATGACCTGCGAAACATGATTTATCTTAACATTTATCCACAGGGACTCTCCAGGGGAAAGCAGGGTTGGGTCTTTATGTGGAGCTGCACGTAATTCAACACCAACGTAAACTGCTACGCCCCCACATCTGCTGACCGACCGATAATTACGAAAGATGGAGTAATCAGGAAGGTCTATCTCCTGGTGGAATATGTCTGGTGTTAGCCATATATTTACTACACCTACGATCTTGGGCTTCTTTGAGTCGACAAGCTGTCACAATTCCTGCACTTTGTTGTTTAAGGAAAAAACGTCAGTAAAAATTCACCACCGTTTAGATATGTGCACCTGTGCATACATATCTGCCGTGGTGTCTGCCCTCGGATGTGTGACGGGTACTACATGAGCTGAGCCGACCCTATTGACGACAGCTGTGCCAGGTTTTTAGCTGTACTGGAAGCGGTGAGTTCCGGATGGCTTCCGGTATCTTGGTCACCTTGACCACACTTGCCGCCCTAGGAGGTATACCAGTTATAAGCGTTCCACTTTCGGGACTTTGTTAATCTGCAAGAAGTGAGCACACAGTTCGGGAGTTATTTTTCAACACATACCGCCTCCGGGGCAAAGTGTGCAATACGCCCCTCGTGAAGAGGGCAATTCGCAGTAGTCTGAGCGTTGAGATGGAGCTGAAGTGTGCTGGGTGCAAGGGGTGTTGAATAGACTACTTTCCACATTCTCCCATTTCCAGGTTTGGTTCGGTTCGGACAAACTTTCACCGGCTGATGTCGTGCTTAGGAGTGAGTAACGCATGAGCAGTTTTCAGTTCCTCCGTGTCGTGTGGAACTAAAATGCGTATTCCATTTTATTTGGGACATTGTAGGTTGCGATATGCCTTTCGCCGTGTCTCTCCGAACACCCAAAGATAATCAGGAGTCGCTCTTAGGCAAGATATTGTTAAGAGAGCCTTCTCAACGGCTTCTTTCTAGCCGATTGTTACACGGACTGATCGGGGGCGTACGTTTCGGTGAGACTTGCGTAACCAATATAATGTGGGTTTTTCTTCCAAACCTAGCGTAAGCGGATCGCACAGAAGTCTCCATTACAACTGAACCGTTTATTCTGGTTGAGCAACGTGCCTCCGATTTCTGCATCGTCATTCATAATGAAATTATGTCTAGCGAACTCGGGACAGTGACTAGCCATGGACGTATTCGTGCCTTGTTTTCTGAGTTGAGGAACGGCTTTGTAATTACGACATTTTACTAACGGTTTAAGCCTTTCCGGGTTCGTGCTGATGGGAGACTCAGATGCGACAACTCAATGAGACAGTCACAATGTGCTTACCCTGCTTCCTCTTAGAGTGTTGTGCGAAAGCTGGTTTACTGGTTAGTACATGAGGCAGTGGGCTCTGTTTGTATGTAGCTAGGGTAAGATGGGCAGGCGCTGGCGTATCGGGGATGCATTTTGTAAGAGGTGAGAGACTGACTGAATTATCTGTTCCTTCGCCATTCTAAGTGATGTTGTCCTCAGGAATGTTTAATTGGCATGTCACACAATGGTATCTAAGGGCTGGAGCGGGTGAGTCTTGGGGACTTGAATACACGTCTACGGGAAACTCGAGGTTGTACTCGCGGTGGACTCAGTAGTACCAGACTGAGGAGATCCGGTGTATGTAGTCTACCCAGTTAGGATTTTTGAGACCGCCCGTCTACGCGTTTTTTCTACGCGTTGAACTTCTGGCGTACCAGTACCCCGTATCAAGGAGGGAACGCGGGCCTTGATATTGACCGCTAGATGTGAATCGACAGAAGTGTCAAACATTTCCAAGAGTGCATGCGATGAACTTGCTTAGTAGACAGCTCAACAGGTTCGTCCTGTGATTGGCCCTGGACCAAAACTCTTTATTTTCTATCTGTGGCTCAGGGCAATCCAAAAAGCAACTGACATCCGCACGATTCCCACTTCCTATAAGCTTGCACTTAACAGCGTTGAATAGCAAAGCACTTTGGTTAGCCCACTGCGTCGAAGCATGTCGGTCACCTTGTACTGCCTCCTTGCAATTTAACATGGGAATAAGACGGAAAATTTCGGCATCATGTGCATTTAGCAAAGTTTTGTAATTCTGGAAGTCGAACACTTTGTTCATGAATAACTTAAACAAACTGGGTTCAAGAATAAAACCTTGTGGAACCCTGCGGAGGGCTGCCAGTCTAGGTGGCAGGACCCAACTTATACGGATCTAGAAAAAACCGCCCTGCAGGTACTTATGAAGCCACTTAGTCAGACCACTCCAAAAGCCTAGTGCTCTGATTTTGCCTGATAAGCTTTCATGATTTGCACTGTAAAATGCTCTCAAAAAGTTCAATAGAACCAAGTCTGGTTACGGCGGCATCCACAGCGGTCGTCCATTAGTTCGTTGCTTCCATGAGATTTGTCTGGTATTACCTAGTTTCACAAAAGCCGTGTTGGGGCGTATGCATTTTTGGACCATTATCATCGAGGGCGGACCCTTGGTTGTTCAATTTTTTTCGGTCCACCGCGTCTGTGGGGCCAAATCACTTGTTCCCATTTGGAATAAACTTGAACTGGAGCATAAGGTTGAACGTATGTATCTTAATTTTTACGATGACATGCGGTTAGCCAGTCTTAGAATACAGATACGATATTTAGACCTGCAGAATAAGTGTTATTACAAAACTATTAAGACAAAGCGTAAGTTTATTGGCGACAACTGAAAGACTGAGGAATCCGTGAGCAAAATGAAGCTACTATATGACTCCCCATGCAACGGCACTGAATTGTTCGCCAATTACTCAAATTCACACTGAGTTACGCTTAGTCTGGCGATTTAACAAACGCCCTTCTCAGTATCCAACGGCAGAGATAATTTATCCTCGAAGAGGGTCATGAGCGCTGGTGTAAACTGGATTTATTACGGCACTAACTGGATCAAAATACGAGAAAGTTGGGTCTGCTTCGTTAAATGTAAGGTGTCTTCAAAAGCTGAACAAGAAATGTGGTTGCATAATGGAATGGACAACCAAGCACCGCTCAGTGATAAGAAGCGGTAAAAAGGAATTCAGCTTTTAAAAGCAAATGGTAATTGGTTGGGTGAGAGCGAAACAGCTGTTTACGCGTCGATGGATGGTAGGAATTACAAGTTACTCAAGAAAGAATATCCAGACGGAATGTTTAGCCTCGACATTTGGGATCTTCACTGGTTTAGACTGGATAACGGTAAGGGCAATGGTAGCAGTAGCCGGTGTATAAATATCACAAATAATGCGGCCTACTTAAGAAAGATAACGAAAGTTAGAACTGCTGATTTTGTTAAGGTCCGTTGCATCGATCTTAAAGTCGTTGTGTATTGTTTGATTAGTGATGAAAGGCTTCCAGATATTTCATTATTCACCCTAAAAACAAACCAAACTACTCATCCTTCTTCTAACACCAGGTGATGCAACCGTCTTCCTCAACCTCATTCATTCTGAGCCCTGTAAATTTCCAACTGTCAAAATTAAACATTTTCCCTTATCTTTTCTTGAGTAGTTTATATATCTTATCATTTCTCGACGTTAAAATAGTCGTTTTGTCTCGACCCAGTGAGTGACCGTTTGTTTGAGTGGGCTGAATTTCTTCCTATAGCCCCCCATCACTGAGTGGTTTTCAGTTGTCGAATTTGTTGTACGGCCACATTCGCGGTTCTCTTTCCGAGGGTTTTTCACATTCGAGATGAATGATTTGACTTTCACCCACGGTTATTTAATTAGCGCCGTATTAAATCCAGTTTTTACGAGCGCCTTCTGGTTAACCGTTTCGAGGATAGGTTATATTCTCTGTCGTTGGGTATTTAGAAAGGCATTTATTGGATCGGCAGATTACGCGTAACTCGGTGTGAACTTGAAACGAATCGGTAGGAACCACCTCTCAGTAATTATCAGCCAAAGCGCAGCTGTCTCAAAATTATCTAAGGAAGCCAACAGCGGTAAAAAAGGAAAGTGATATTTATCGACTTCTCAACATATGTTTTTAAACGTTTCATTATCACTCTTGATAACTACACACCTAAATCTTGAGCTTTCAAGGGAAGGCGATTAGTTACTGCTCTTTCGAACTTGATGCCAACTGTAAGAGAATAATCCGCTGTTTTTAATAATTCAGCTAAAATGACCGTTACTTTACCCAAGCTCCTCCTTCTCAAATGGCCGCCATTGATAACGTAGCTTATCTAATTGTGAGAGAACCCAGGGCAACTTGCAAAAAAATCAGAAAAACTCTGACCGGGTCCGTACTACCCGCCAGATTCGTGTGTACTTTTTATTTTGTCTGTGGGGTGTCACGTGTTTATATGAACAATTCAACTCGGATTAAGTCCTCCTGGCTGCTTGTTGCAGTTTACGACCTCGGTAAAATTCCGAAACTACATTCAAGCGGAAAGAAATTCCCACATACACTAATTGCAAGCAGTATACAAAGAATATTAGATATTTTTTACAATTCTGGAGAAATCAGTGGAAAGCCATCGTAATGGTGATTAATGGAACGTGCACGACCCCTGGTAAGTTCCACCTAAAGGAATACTTTCCAGGCTGGAAGTTTCAGGCTCGGCAGTACACGGACAGGTTTAGACCAGCCTGTTGACCAAATACACCGAAAAAATTGCCGGGATGGAAGTCGTGGACTATTACATTGAAGGATGGGGTCGTAACAACAACACGGACGATAAGGCGCAACAATGCCTTAGAAACACACTGACGCCCGGACCACAGAAGGGAGCTTCCCGAAAGTCTCCAATGGGACAACGAGGATATTCAGACTTCTGTGTCGCAGCCGAAGCGCATAACTTGCTGCAGTTTCTGAAGTGAGGCCGTTGAATGACTAGCCGAAAGTGGTTACGAAGAGTTTGATTGAGGCGGCGTCTTCCTGCAAGGCAATTGAAGGACTTCTGAGGAATCTACCAGCCAAGCCAGAGCAGCCTATTGATATCAGATCAGGTGTCGAAAGAATCGCAACCGGTATGGAGAGAAACTTTGAGCCAGAACGTAAAGTGAGTGCTACTATTCAGCTGCCAAGTAGAAAATTTCAATGAGGAGCACAAATCCGAAGACGTGGTGAGACTATCGTAAAGATGAGCGGCTGTTGCTTTTGCCCTTAGTCCTGTCGGCATGAGCAACCTCGTAGCCAAAACAGCAGAAAAACCTCAGGTGAGCCGGCGTATGACCCACTGAGTATAGCAGGTTGGATTTCGAGGATACAAGCAGAAACCAACTGGTGAGTTTGGTGATAGATTCTTCATGGGACCAACGTTTACTCACGGCGCTGGTTGTCGTGAATGGGCGGTGCGTCTCTCGTCCCGTCGATGTAGGAACGTCCTGCAATTTACAAAGATCAAAAGTAGCGACCGATCTTGTGGGAGACAGTTATCGCCGTTCGCATAGCAGGTTATCGGCAGACTTTGAATGCTCCAGAACAAGCGGCTTTTGATTAGGATGTGGCCGGAATACATTTCAACTACTTGTGGGTGGCGGTCGATCGGTTACCATAGGACGATTATGAAGGTAGATGTGACGAAGTGACTAAACTGCCTCATAGGTTTGGGCTCAGGGGACCTATTCATTGGTCAACTAAGTAAATGGCAATGAGGACTGGTAAGTATGGAGATGATCTCACGGACAGGTGTCGTTTTCTACCGCAGCCCTTAAACCAAGCAACACTGCCTCATAGATATCGAGACTACCACAACTCTTCAGTGGGCAAGTTGTCGAAAGACAAGAACGGTTCAAAAACGGCTCAGTTAATCTTATTAGAGATTGCATCGATGTTTTTACTTGGAAAGCGACGATGCCGGGCCGCACGTACGCTAAAACATCACGTCGATATGGGAAACTGTATGTGGATACAAACTCCATCGGGACGAATACCGGCCCACTGTCAACCAGAATTTCACTAGATGGTTGCACAGGTGTTTAAGACTAATGGTGTTTAACCCCCGGGTTCTGTTTAGACTACCCAATTTATGTTAGCAGATAAGAAGGATGAGAAATCGCGACTTTGTGCCGATTACCGGCTTGTGAATGGCGTCATAAAGCTGACCTTTTTCCATTCCAACGCACGAAGGATTCACCACAGGCATCAAGCGGCTCGTGTTGGTTCAGCACGCTTAACTTATCAAGCTATTGAGAAGGCAGGCAAAAACAAATGAGCGGTAATCTTACTCTCCGGGCTATAGGAATTCTAGAGTGCCGTTCAATTTATTAAACAGCCGAGCAAAATTCCCTCGTCTAACACAATCTATACCTTGCTACCTTGCGTCATAGTAGTGTCTAGTGTACCTGAGCGGCCTGTCATCACACGGTCACCTTGCAAACTTCCGATACATACCCGACTGTTTGCGCTATGTTGGCCTCATACTAAACCCCGCCAAGTGCAAATTGATTCAAAAGGAAGTAAAATTTTTGGGACACATCAAATCTAAGGACAGTATGCTGCGGAACAACGTAAAGATGACTCACTAAATGTCACTGAAGTTAGGAGCCTCCAAGTCTAGTTTTCTACTGTCAGTGGTTCGTCCGTTATCTGTTAACGACTGTGACACCTCTGAATTCTCTACTAGAGGGTGTTTGCAAGTCTGTGTGGACAAATAGCGGTGGCACACGTTGATCGATTGCGTAAAGCATTGTGCAAATCTTTCATGTTAGTGCTGACTGGTTTTACCAAGAGCTCTGGCGAACTTGTACTGGATACTGCTACCAGTCACTACGGCCTCGCAGTGATGTCGTTCCAAGGAAATAACACAGGAAATAAAGCTTTGTTGTATAAAAAAGTGGATATATAAAAAGGGATAAATACTAACCTATAAGGTTGGAGATTCCAGCAGCGGAAATCTTTTTAAGGCAATATCTCCACTACTTGTCCGATGGGAAGTTCTCAATAAGAGCTGGTCGTCGATCGACAACGCAATTGAGGAATTTCCTCGATTCAAAGGTTTGAGAGATCATCGGCCGCTGGGAGCAGAACAACGGGCGAAGAAGTTGCGGTATGTATTTGGATGACTGAATACTTTTCAGCCCTGTGGGAGCAGTCAGTGGTGAAAACACCATCTAAGTACGATATGGGCTCACTTATACCAGACGTGTTTACAATCCTGATTAAAAGTTGCCAGGACAGCAAAAAGGCCTTCATCAAGAACTACGGCAAGCCGGATAAATTAAGCAAAACTAGGCAGCATCAGCGATGTTTCGGTAATCTCATCACCTGAGAAGTGGCCAACTTTTACCTCAGCGGTCTCCTTTGTTCTACGTTTAAAACTCGATCCCACACTACACAGCATGTTTGCAACTGTTGCAAGCCGGATACCAAAATCAGACAGTCGGTGGCGACTTAATGGGACAACTGCTGGGGGCTCGTCAGGGAAAATGGTACCTTTTCGTATCAGTGAGTCACCACGGAAAATGGGCTAACAGTGCACCGTTTTCCATTATTGGCGCTCCATCCGATGCAACTTCCAGCGGCTAGATCTGCAACCAGTTTGCGCCAGTACAGTTACTTCCGAAAGTGCGAATAGTTAAGAATGGTAATCAAATGCCTTGTAGAGGTAGCTTAAGGTTGCAGTTTGGCAGTGTAACGCAGGAAATCGATTGGCAGCTACTTTATGTTGACTGCTCATTGGTCGAGTCAAACAGCCGTGTGAACCTCCTCCCTGTGGGTTTTGACACCGGGATGACCAGGACGTCGTGTGTCTTCTTCCATCCGCCGTTCCATCATGTGCTCATCTCGGGATAGCTCGGAAGTTACCTTACCGGACGCCACCACCGCTTGAGCTGGTGGGGGTATTTCAGGTGATGGTTGCTGGCCAATGCAACAGTAGACGAAAACTGAAGTCCTGCTGGTAGCTGCCACAGGACAGTAAGAAGTAGCTGGGGGGTTGCATTTAGCGTGAATAAGCAAGTCCACTCTGGGCTGCACCCCTTTGTCGCTAAGTGAAGTTCGGCATACAGAAATAGGACCACCGCATGGTCACTGTTTATTTCAAAGTTATACTTTTGGACGATCCGGTCGGTTACTGTTGGGGAGGCCTTTTACCACAACAACCTTGAGCAGGATTGCCCTTTGTGCTCTTCAAAGTTGGGCTAAATCACTCGCATACGGAGTAAAAAAGCAGCGCAACCGTAATCCATCCTCGAGAGAACACCACATGATAAGCACAGGCAGACGTTTCCCTTGAGCACATCAAAAAATGGTCGCTGGATGGCGCCGAACTCCCTTTTGGATGTGATGCAGGCCACAAAGGTGTGAGAAACTAACAGCCGCAGTTAACAGGTATCGGCTGGCACAATATGCCCTCATATATCCCACTTGCAGGGAGGTGCTCTCCTGATGGCTTAGATACAGGTTTTCACTGAACCGTCCTTCTCCACACTGTCCACACCGTTTCGCATTTCTAGACTACCTTGTTGAACACTTAGTGGTCAGGGACGCCCTACCATCAGGCGGCCGCAAAGAATCAGCGCCCAGCAGAATAGACACTGCAGAATTCAACCTGAAGTTAGATCAAAGCGTCTGCATGTCTTCCAAATCACGTTTCTTACATTGTGGCCATGTAACAGGTTTCGTGTACTTGTTACACCCGTAAACCAGCTTTGAGCAACCTGGAGAAACTGGGGGACAGCTTTCTTCTGAAGCAAAGGTTACAACGATAGTTCTGTAAAAGGGGACAACAGAAACATGCGAGAGTGGAAGGTCCAGTAAGAAATCACACGACTCACATAATCGCATATAAAAGGGGCGCCAGCAACACAACAGCACAGTGCGTTTCAGCCAGCATTATTACAAAATGAAGATCAATTACTATTTTGATATTTAATCGCACTGTCCCCACATGAAAAAGTTCCAGACACTTCAGCAGTTTTTTAAAAGACTGATACTTGAGTACGCCATTCAAGTCATGTATTTTAAAATAAAGGAGGTCGCCCGCTTCTGAGCATGTCCACAGCGCACCTAACAACTTGCTGACACACTTGGTACGGCAGCAGCGAATACCGTATAGAGTCATTGTTCAGCGACGGGGCAGGTAGTCCGACGCGGTAGAAATAATTGTGACTGTTTGGAAATCTGTCAGACGCCCAGTTAAAATGGATGTTGCAACCATGATAGTGCGGCAGTTGTCATTGTCTCATGTGAATGACAACCGATTGCGAGATTTGGTGTGGTCTTGGGGTAGTAAAGTGTTAGAGGGAAAGGCGCAATCGATGTTTGGTAGACTGTTCCACGTCAGCATTTCTTAAGGTGAGGGAGGGGCGGCACTGCGACGTGTAACATATGAGGGAGTGTAGAACGTATTCGTGTACACGATGTGAATCCGTTCTTCTTGATATTTTATAAAGCGCGCATCAGCGTGTATGCACAAACATCTGAAGGAATAATATCTACAAGCGACTGACTGGTTAAGCTGCAACTCACGTTATTTATCCACTCTGACGTGCATAATAGTATTTCATTAAATGGTGCATTTTTGCGGAGGCAGACGACAACGTAGGTTGGTGAGAAGGTAAGATTGGAGCAAGTTCTCGTTCGGAATGTGTCAAGCGGATCGAAACCAAGAGGCAGCGGCTGCAAGCGTGTCCATGTTTCCCCGAAGAAACCCTCACCAAGGGGAATTTGTCAACAAGTAAGTTACATCACTGAAGGAACTGGCCGGAAATTACATTTGCAGATTGATGAAGGACAGCCTCGTCCGCGATCGAATGGTTCCTGGAGCTGAAAAGACGTTGCAATGGCTAAACGGCCGATGAATGTGGGGCGGTTAACGCTCGTCCAACTCACTGATAATTGCAACAGCGGGGCTGCTGTGAGGAAGTGGACGACTGATGTAAGCAGTATAAACGGCACGGAACATGACATGATTGGCCAAGCACGAGCTAGGTCTACAATATATCTTAACCTGCTTTACAGAGGTGATTATAAATGACAGAAAGAAAATTGTTTGGTCTTTCAAAATATTTTTACGAAGCGTCTTAAAAAAATCACTCTACCAAGTAATGTAGGTCACCATCAGCTGGAGTGACCAGCGAAATGTCAGAGACCCAACAAATGTTGAACGTTGTTTAAGCTGCACCTGGATTACGGGGCTTTTACGTCAAGCTTCTTACTGGAGTCTAAGACTACAGTGACAGCTAGATTCCGGCACATTTATCCGTTTTCTTAGTAAGCGCTGGTCATCCGAACATGGAGTTGGCGGAAGACTTGTGTTTGAGAAATCGGGTCAGCTGATCAGTAATTCGAAGAACGACATACCCAGACCGCCGAGTCTTAAGCTGCAGTTAGAGATTTAACAGCCATATTCGGTTTAGATATCGTCCAAACGAAGGAATGCGACTTTTCATCAGAACAGTTCTTCTGTACTGGAGATGACTCATCTTTTCCGCTGGTGCTCAGTATTTCATTTTGCTTCGGACTGCATGCTGGGTATTATTATTTTTCTTGTTGTTGTAAATGCCGCAGCGGCAACATTACCACTCGGAGGAGTTCCACTGGTCATCCGCAAAAGTTATAGATCGAGCTGATTCATCTCCTCGAGATGAAAGGAAGGGCACCAGCAGACACGTCTACCGAATGTGCCGGTGAGGCTGTAATAACTTTGAAAGTGTTTGGCGATATGGTAACACATAAGCTGGCCGCTTTCTCCAGATATTCTGTTACATCCATTTACCGAATTTTGGCGATGTGGAGGCACTCGGAGAAAGTGTTCTTCGGAATTAGGAAGTTCAGCAATAGTCCTGTAAATGGGGGTAACATGGACAGGCACGTACCAAGGACCCACGCACGACTTACACAAACGGAAAACAAGTTCACGCTAACAACACGGTAACACTATATGCTACAGATTTCAAATTCGATCCGTGTGTGCTTGTTAGTTTCGATTGCGTCTTACAGTATTCGTCTATGCGCTAGCTCCGGGCCGCTGAATGCTGTACTTCGCAGGAAACGACAAGCGTTGAGACTTCAAACGGTGAGTTATTTGAAGTCAACCAGGCACGCTTCTAACGGAAATTGTTTTGTTTTCTGTTTATTCGCAACCAATAAAGGATGAAGTGTCTGGTTATCTAACTACGTTTGGCACTGCTGTTGGGTACTTCTGCTGGCTGCGCTTGACTTTTGGATTAAGTGTCTAGCAAAACCTTCCGTAAACGTCAAGTTCAGGTCCTCGACAAATTCTGAAGATCGAACAGTGTTGTACACGATACGCTGATTTATGGAAAATCGAGCACGGAGCACGACCACAATCTTGAAACATTTCAAAAGCTGTGTTTGCTGCAATTACTAACGTCGTCACGAAATGAGTAAATTTTCTGAGCGATAGAAGTGACGTTTCTTGGCCATCAGCTGATATTTGTGTGACTCAAGGTGGATGCTGAAAAAACTTGATCAAAATTATGCCGCCCGTAGAGTGCAATGGCAGTTTTGCAATTAATGGCATGATCACATACCCGAGTAAATTCCCTCCAAAGCTGGCCGATGCGGTGCATCAAAGTTAGCAAATTACACACAAATTAGTCGAGTGGATTCGGGATGATACCCAGAAATCACCGTTTGACGAAATCATAGAGCTGATTTCGACGGCTTCCTTACTGACATTACAAACTTGAGCTTCTTTCAGCGAGCCCGGTGCAATGGTAGTTAGGCCATTTTTCTGCCCGTGCTACTAGGGGAAGGGAGACCGGCGGACAGAAACCAGTCTCTTTATTGTGGTACAGCTCGAATGAAAGAAGTTGCAGCAGTTTTATTTCTGGAATGCCTGAAGGACTGCACATATGCAGGGACAAGATTGGTGCGCGCAGACCTGAAGTCACTGATAGAGGTGATGAATGAAATACTGAATGACTCGTCCACCGCGTAGGGAAGAGTTCATTCTAACTGCAAAGGCTTGGTTGTGGGCCAGTCCATCAGCCCGAAGTTAAACCGCACACCCATGACAGTGCTCACATACACGACGCCAGGTGAATACTTCCAAGTTTGAAGGCCTCGTTTGGACGAACTACGGACCGGTACCCATGGGCAGAGGGTTTGAGGCGCTGGATGTGGCGGTTAACACTCATACTGGAAAGCTGGTACGTGTGGCAAGAGGCGAATAGCCCCAGGATAACAACAGCCGGCCCGAAAAACTGGTGGCATACTTCATGGACTACGATTGGTTTATTCAAGAAGAAGTATTATTTTTTACGACAGAAAAAAGTATCCATTTCGAAGGGCTTACGGCATTTCATAAAACATCCGCCTACCATGGGCTGCAATGAAAAGACATGTTTGGGGAGCATAAGAAAGTTACTATTAACCAGACACGTTTAGTGGGATGAAAGATTGTATGGTGAAGGTACGAGAGTTATAGCGATCGTGTGGAAGTTAACCGACATCCAAACGATGCAGCATTTCTCATTTTGTTTACTCCTACGCTTGTTTGCTTGACTGAAAGGCCCTAATGTGCAGCAGACACAAGGAGAAGTAACCTCGATATTATTCACCGTAAAGTTAAAATGGTTATTCCTCCATCATTCTGGGCTATTGAATCAAGAAAATCAGAACAACAGCAGTCTAAGAAGCGTTAGGCACTCCAAACTGACTAGAAAAACAATGCCCCATTCAAAGAGGATCAACGGTGTTTAAGATTGCTATTGAGCGCAAGCATGTTGCGCTTTGATACTTCCATTCCACGTTACGGTCCGCAGCCTTGCTACAGACAGTTCAGTTGTTTAGGTTTAACACACGTTCGACCAACATGTTTTAGTCACCACCTCTTACAGATGAATTCGATGTGGCCCTTAATCACCGCCTTTGATTAGTTTGAGCAGACCGACCATACTTCAGCCTGCATCCGCTACCGCTAGGTTCCTAACAGCTTAACGTTTTCCTAGCGAGGAATTGTTCCGGTCTTACCTTATAACAATAACCGACCGTATTCTGCCTAACCTCTGATTTTTAAATTGATACTCTATAATATGTTACTTCATCCTCACCGGCTAGTTTTCACGTATGCGTCGCATGTTTGTGGGGGTAATTCGTTTTTCCCGTTTTCCGCTTCTTCGTGTTTTGCAAAGATTGCTGTCGGCTGTACGTTACCAGCCGGTATAAACTATAAAGAGCTCGACGTGGGATCACCTTCTGTGGGTTACGCTTACTTTCTCGCGCTCGCCGGCCAAATCGTACGTTGATCAGAAGCTATATCGCTAACAGATCGGCCAACAGTATCTCTCGCTCGCCATTTCGTCTAAAATTTGTTCGGGTGCTTCACTTTCCCACCGACGTTTCCGCCTCCAGTGCGCCACAGCCAACCTGAGTAAGCGTCTGCCAACGGGTATGGAATGTGGCGGAACTTGCCGAGTTGACGTCCTCTCAACTGGTGTGGTTTATTCACCGGGAGAAACACCTGTCCTTCACAATGCCCATGATCAATGGACCCAATGTGAAGCCCAGTCCAACTTTCACGGGGCAATACCATAGACGCCAGATGTTCTTTCTATTCTGACAACATTTCCTGGGAAAGCTGTATAGTTTACCAGTGATTGGCGCGCTAATGTGAAAAATCCATCGGTCACGAAGCATATATTCCACACTTAGTAGGTGTACTAACTTTTCAGAGGCGCATGCGCCTGTGCCTACTTGCTTTTTATTCACTTGTATAAACTCAAGATTCAAGACTTATTCGCACATAATACGTAACCAGTTTCCCTGGGATTAAAGTAAACAGTGCGGACCAACGCTGAATAAGATTGACACCTTCGAATGAAGTTACAAGTACTCGCCCACTATGTTATCGAGTGAATTTCGTTTCCAGATAAACGATGTGACCATGATGCCATACTAACTTTTACTTACTTAAGATTCAGCCGCAGCTTTCCTAAACCGTCCAGTGAAAAAGACAACAAAGATCGATTCCACATTATGCGCGCTGATCAATTGTTTATCACTAACTCCGTCTGTTAACCAACTTTTGAGTTCAAGCCATTCTACCACCGTTTCCGGCCACCTAATTGCCTCTTTTCGGTTCATCCTGTCGTTTATCTTTTGAAAAAATTGAAACAAAACTATTTCACGATGCGGAACTCGTCGGCTCATTTTTATTCGGATTATATAACGGCGCGCTATTCTGGAAACCTCATATGACCGTATACTAGTGACTTGAAGAGTTACATCCAGCGGATATTTTCGCCCAGGTCTCAATTTGACTCCTGTCATCACTAGTCCTCGGCTCGCGATCTCCTTTGACTCAAATTAACAAAATGACTAAACACTAACACCAGTCCAAAAATAAACACCAGATGCGTTTATTCGGAATGCTTCCAAGTGTTCCTAGTTGGGCCCGCCGACAGATGAATGGTGGTATTTCGAATAGCACCCTGCCGACTCTAAGACAGACAACGTTGCCATATATTATCTGTCCACGCACCCGCTTAATACATCGAAATTTGTAACGACCTGGTGGGCATTGTTATGAAAGCAAAGCATCGTAATTAGATTTTAGATGACTAAAGAATTGTGGCAACCATACTGTAGCCGTGTGTCGCATCCATTTTCAAATCAACTGCATTCACATCCGTTTCAGAAATCCTAAGTCCAACTGTTAACTTCTGTATCTTCACGTGCTATGCCACTTGCAAATAGGACTACCTGAAACGAAAGAGGCAGAAGTTACGCACATAGGTAAAGAGTGTGGAGCGTGTGAAACAGACAACAATGTAGTGATCATAAAGGATACAACACCACATAACTTGAGGAAAAAGCAATCTGACATAAGCCTACAAAAGAGAATAAAGAGGAGCGGCCAAAGTATACCGTCACATAAAAATTCATGTGGTTTAAACGGCAGCAAACACCACAATCAACTGTGAACGGAAACGTGAAAAAGAAATAAGATAGAAATTCAAACAATATTTTCAAAAAAACGCGACAATCAGCCTCAGTACATCAAAACTCAACTTCTTCTGACAAATGAATTATAAACCTTCACATGAAACCTAAGG
The DNA here is from genome assembly GCA_013368495.1 of Paragonimus heterotremus. Taxonomy (NCBI): domain Eukaryota; kingdom Metazoa; phylum Platyhelminthes; class Trematoda; order Plagiorchiida; family Troglotrematidae; genus Paragonimus; species Paragonimus heterotremus. Next base: position 28,212 of record LUCH01004798.1, read on the forward strand.
CCAGACTACCATAATCAGGTATAGCTAACTGACATAAAATTTTTGTTAACGGTTGTCTACGAGTAAAATGACAGCACCAATCTTTGAAATAAATATTTGCTCAGCCACTTCGGAAGCCAACTTTTCGTGAGGGGCATATTACACGCGCGTGGTGCGCCCCATTCTGCCGATATTATCATCCTCTCCACAACTGTTTCTGAACTCTGACAATCATCTCCCAACGAAAACGTGATCCCACAGAAATGATTCAATTAAAATATTTCCACCTCCTGGTTGATAGGACGAGTCGGAAATATAGGCGAATACGTACAGCATTCATATTACACAGTTATACTTCATAACTCGCTATTGTACGTTTTCGTGTATACCGCTTTGTCAACACCATCTGCACACTTGTCTGAAAGCACCATCATCCCTTTTGAATTTGATCAGCAACAAGAATAAACAGGAGTTACCGCGCACTGTCTATTTTCTTTGGTGTGAAATTTTAAACTAATGAACTAAATGCACGGCAAAATGTTTTAGCTACGCCTATGTGTTGATCTACCGACGTTGAACGATCGCCACCCAACCCCATGTGTGGAACTATCTTTCGGTCGTTTTCCGAACCTACCCTCGAGAGCTTTCATTCTCTCCTGTGGTGGCCTATTCAATTCAACCGACCTCGACATGTCAGTGAGCCTTTTTGCTTTTATTGATAAGCCTTTCGTTTTTATTTGTACACATATCTTTTTCACTTACCTGTTGCCGCCATAAATCTTCTTTGTTGTTTCCATATTCTGGTCATTGTTATCGTTTGATTGGTGAGGCCATTGTAAGAGTGGTGAGCCTCTATTTTTCCGAACAATGCTTTATCCAATTTTCGATTTTATGATCAATGATTGAAGATAAGGTAGATATCTACACAAAAGCCGAGCATAGCGTTGCTTTCAAATGGCCTTAATATAGTGGCCAAAATCCTCGATTGTTGTTCCATCGGATTAGGGCCGTCCACACCATCAGTCAGGTAACATAGAAGAGAAGAAGATTATCCTCTTTGGTGCACTGGCTTCTTTCCAATGTCGCAGAGAAAGTGAGAGATCCGACAGAACCAGTCTCGCGCGATTCCTCTTATATGCTGTTGAAGGACGTCATCGTAAAACAGCTGGGAAATCGAGAGCTGAATGGTCACATAGCTTGTTCAATTAAATGGGTTTCCGTCCTATCACGTTATATAGGAGGCTGGCAGAGACCCAAGAATGCCATCTTAAAACACTTGTGGACGGAAAAGCCGCCATCTGCGGCCCAACACATCTTGGCTGACATGAGTGGGATGGCTCAATCGACAAATTGGCAGCCCTTACCGACAATGTATCCGGAATCGCCCGTCCACAACCGTTGTGTGCCGCAATCATAACTGTTCCCACGTTGCTTTATTCAGCCCCAACAATTGACGACAGTTTAAAGCTATCTATGGAGGTGTGCAGCCTTATGGAAAGTCTGACCAAAGACAGCAACGAACTGAGGAGGCACCCACCCAGAAGCCGTACACGATCTACCTCTCGTAATCCGGGAGGATGTTGTAGGTACCACCAAATTTTTGGCACAGAGCAAATAAGTGCACTCGGCCGTACACGTTCCGACCTCGCCACGCACCACTATCAACCCGGTAGGCCAACCAGTAATAGTGACGACTGTCAATGGCTCAGCAGGTACTAGTTGCCCATTTTTTTTACCACGGATCGATCGACCGGCTCGCGGCTTCTTATTAATATCGGAGTTGAGCTCAGCGCTACGATACCACAAACAGATGATCAACTTCAGTCTGGCCAGCATATTTTAAAGGCCACCAATCAAAGTCGTATCGAGACTTTTGGGGAACGCCTACCCACTGTCGACCTCGGTCTCCGGTGATGTATTCAAAAGATGTTTATGCTTGCTGACGTTTAGGCGACACTCATCGATGCTGAATTTGTGTCACATTTTAAACTTTCTGTTGATGACAAGTGGCGTCAGCTAACTGACATTACTGTCGCCTGCACAACGAACGATGTCCAATCGACGGTCGCAACAATCGGCGTCTGACTCTCTCAGCCACCAGCACCGTTGTTCGCATCCATATTGACAGGTTTTCCATCATTACTTTGGCCAGGCTTGCATACTGAGACGGTTAGGCGCAATGTCACGCGATCCCCCGGTTTTCCCTCACACACGCCGTTCCTGTCCGAGCTTAAAGTAGCCAGAGTTAACAAAGTCAGAAGCATGTCAGCTGTTTACGGTCGATTCAGAGTTTACGGAAACCAAGTAAATATTGTTATATAAAACATTTTCAAATAAGGATGGATACTACGAACTGATGAGTCGTGTTGATTTCGGAGATAAATGTACACTGATGTAAATATATGGGAAGACTAAAAGTTGAGTGTAAAACCGGAATTCACAAAGGTCGTCTGGGGTTATCGCTAACAATCCGCGATGGATTTTACGCCCAGTAGACCAACTGAGCCAGACGTGTTAAGCATAACACCGATTTGACCAAAATGCCGCTGTCAGTCGATCACATATAGTCATACACAATAACCCTTGTTGCATTGTTTCAAATGGTTCGGGTACTAGGAAAACAACTGTGCATGTTAGTGTCGCATATAAATGTATGCGTTCGTCTGCCCTTTGAACTTCCAATGTGGGAGGTTGGCATGTTTACCTCGTGGCCATTAGCCTGATCATTCTGCGGTTGTCATGAATCAAACTGGCCAGCATGTCCCCCGGTCTAACACCTGTCTGAAAGGCGAGGAAAAGATAACCATTCTGTCTATACATCACGGGTGAGGAGGACCATTTCTAAATATGCATGCCACCAGGCCGACAGAAAATGACATATTCCGCACGTGATCACTAATCCAGTCCACTTTGTTGTGGATGAATTCATATTTGTGCGCGTCAATTGAATACAAACGGACTGAATGCGCAAAAGAGATTCAACACTGTATGCAGCTTCTTAGCAAACATCTGCCAAACTACTTATCAGTAATTCATTGTCAATGCTCATCGGTGGC
>LUCH01004799.1:15641-30314 GCA_013368495.1 Paragonimus heterotremus
TTCAGCTGACCTTCAGGATTCAAACAAGTGTCGGCCTGGTTGGGCGACGATTCCAGCGGTAGTCGCTAAAACACTGTTATCCTAGTGAATGTAGCCTACAATGGTGGAAATGGCGCGGATTCCTTATACAGCTACAAGCAAACTGTGATACTTACGCCAACGCACTAACCTTGATGTTAGTGGTTTGTAGTAAATTCACATTCACGAGGCGATGTGAACCGGCGCGGTGGTACTGGCAAGGCAACTCTCACATCGCAGGGAAGTTAGGATTTTAAGGACGTCGAAGATTACCTCACTACACTAATGACGAATCAGTCCAGTACGACAAAAATGGTGTGATAGTATATCTGGACTGAACTTAAAGCTGGTGAAATAAATAGGGGATGTATATTGGGGGAAAACGTTTTCCCAGTCCGCCAACCGGCAATTTCACGTCGTTCCTCTTGAGTCGATACGCGTTCGTGATATTTATTTGGCCCGCGACGAGGCTGGAGCATAGTTGATGCGCGCGAGCCAGTAAACAGCACGTGGTTGATCTACTCAAGTCCGGTCTCACATGAATCCTATAGATATTTGAAACACCTTTCTGTTTGTGAGAGGTCCATTAAATCATCCCGCGAACGGCTTGCAACGTTTGTGTAACCAACTCATGATGGTATACAAGATACAGGTTGGACGAGACCCGGACGCCCAGATGGAACTTAGTGACGTCTTTTATGCTCAGCATATCGTAACCCCGGAGCATCGAGTCACAAAAGTAGAACACCCGATGGGTATTTCAATAGGGCAACCCAAAACAGACTATGTAGCTCAACCCACGACCAAAATCAGCCCGGCTTCAAATGTCTCGAATCGAGTCGCAGATGGCCCCTAAACCCATCGATATCACGAGGGCCCTATAAAAATTACCGTCGATTTCGCAGCAGTCTCAAATGAACAAGCGAAAGTGGTTGAACGTTCGCATATGATAATTCGGTTGTACCTAATTATGAGGTCAATGGCGCAGTGTTAAATACCGTTGCTTCATGCACAGTGTGGCCGGATTTCTAGTCCCGGCCATAGCAAAGATATGCGCTACTGACGAGCTCTAATGAGAACGAAACTCGAGATTTATGCCTCTTTCGAAGAGGGCCAACTGAAAAGTCTATGAAAATGCGACAGCTGCGATCAATTGTGAGTGATGTCCAACTACAAATGAACAAGAAAACGGCGTGGAGACACAACTCCGCCTGTCAAGTGTTACTACAATTGAACGCGGCTCTATACAATTATCCGAAGTGATTTCTCTTTGACACTGCAAAGCATTGTTTGTCTAGTTATTACGCTGACACTTTGCCGCCAGATTTGTGATACTTCACTCACATTAAGTCGAGTAATATGATTTACATCCAAAGCACTCAGTGAGCACTTTGGCTGGCTCAAGGCCAATCACAACATCCGCACCTGATTGAGGGCGTATTTGTTCTGTCACCACGCAAAAATTCAGTGCCACACGCGTTACCCATTGAGAAGATTTGACGCCTCTCATGAGTGTTTACATCGTTTGCATATTGATCTAGTCGGGACCTTGCCATCCTCAAATGAGTACACAGATATCCTAACACACGCACACTGACTTGTATGTTGATCAGCAGCTATGCAGATTTCAACTTGATAGTCAGAAACCGTCGTACGAGCAACCTTCGGAACGCTCGGTCACATAGCTGTAACGACTACGAATCATTAGTCACATTATGAATAAATCTTCATGTTAATACTGAACGTGCTCGGATGTAGTCAAATTTGCGCCACAGTTTCCAAACCCATAAATAACGGATTACTTGGAATTTTTCAATGTTAGCTTCAAAATTTCCCCTCCGTTTGAAGTAACTCTATGCGCTAATCGGAAGTTCACCTACATACTACTTTTGTTAAATTAGCCTAAGGGTGCGCTTACGTTTGCCGGGGAAACAATGAACTCTATGCGTAACGGGACCTGTCAACGCAGCTGATTATGACGAACATTTTGTAAAGCGTATGTGACTCACACCAACCCCACCAAGTGAACAGACGACTTGACACACATCGGTGCTCCTATATTAGGCTGTCCCCACAGTTGGCTGATTATCGTTGCTCGTCAACAACATCTGAGGTCATCACACACTGGTCAATTCAACGTTTCCAGGTGGTATGTCAAGACTTTCGTATTAGAGCCTAATAGGAAACGCTATATATATATATCGGCACATTAAAACCAGCGTTTATCGAGATATCTGGTGTGAAATCTAACTCAGGACCCTCAACACTACCCGAAAACTCACTATGGCGTTCTGTAACAGTCACAACATTGTTCACATAAACAGCCAGAACAGACATGGTGGAAAATTGCGTAAATAACTGTGGTTTGCAGACTACGTCAACACCTGTCGCATATGGTCTTTGTTTTCTTCCCTCAATCAAGCAGTTTCACACGGCAAACATGCGATGTTTTCTATCAACCGCTTCGAATAATTAAAGGTATCAACGGTTTATCAAAAACAACAATGAAAAACGGCACCACTGAACAAGGCAGTAGCGGATATCCAGGGAATTTACCACTTATTACATTAGTGAGCACTGTATGTTACCGCCACTCTAGCTTGTCCTATAGATAACTCTCACGCCTTTTACTTTTTTTCAAAATCGTATTTTAACGCTGTTCAAAATCAGTAACGAGAAGACACGTAAACCTGAGAACAAGCTGAACAGTTTACCCCCGTTCAAACAAACAAACTCCAACGGACAGAGATCAACGTACTTAGGAAACAAACGTGATGGAGCCTTTAATATTACAGCAAACTAAGACGAATGCCCACCGGAACTCTGGTCTACCCGCAGAATTCAAACAAGCGGCGACATAATTGGGTGTCATCCCCGGTGGTGATGATTGAGACGGTATCTTAGGGAATGTGGCTAACCGCAAAAGAGGTAACGTGAATTTATCATACAACGGCAAATGGACCTGCGGTGCTTACGTTGACGTGTTACAATTGGGGTTAGTGCCTTGTAGCAGAGCGATATTCAAGAAGTATCACAGACTGGCAAGATGGCGCCAGAAAGTTATCCGTCACTGAGCTGAGATTTCTGGGGACTCCACAGGTAACTTCACCACATCGCTTGGGTACAGTGGATTGATGACCTAACATCTACGTGAGACGTATACGAGGTCGATATTTCAGGAGAAACGCGCAGAAACTAGGAATTATACGAAGGACTCGAACGAGTTCTCCCTAGAATGGATGCAACGTAACAATGTACTATGCCGAAATTATCCAAACTCCCTACTGCGCCAAGGTTGATTACGAAATGACCGTTCCGGTGACTCCGGGTGCTCGTGATTATTAACATATCAAATCGATATACATTGATTACCTCAAATTGTTTCCAACCTCCTCTCACTGACTGTCGACACAAGCTGTGTAGCAATAATCAATCTGAACATTTATACTCGTATCAACGGTTTTGGCTAGGTGAAACCAACGCATTTCCGAAGTCAACTTTCTAGTCGCCTTCTGTAACCACCTCAGTTACTCGCTCTTGACTATGTTAATCAACCGAACCCTTTCAATTGCGAAACTCCAAATGCACTGACAATGATTTTGAAAGCCAAGGGATACAGAGTTGACCTACGGACACTGGAAAATAAAATGCATATTCGCACCTTTTCTGTTGTGTTATAATTCACTTACATTTTGATTCCGCAAATCAACTATATCGTTGTGCTACCTTTACATCCGTCCTCTCGATCCGGTTAATTCTAGATGTGATATAACATCTTGCTTTTCAACCTATGTTACATAACTCTTAACTATTACTTATAACTTTCACATTATTTCGACAATACTCTTATCCACTGTGAAACTGTAATATGATCACACGTCCAGGTAATCTTGAGTAAATGTGGCTTCTGAGGCAGTAACACTGACAATGGCAAGAGCACTGCCCGAGGACTGGTACCTAATTTTCAAATCAGGTCACTCAACTCTCAGGGCTTACCAAATGCACAATGAAGTACCATTCTCTCTATCTGTTGTAGTACATTGAGATCTTGTAGCGTACACGTGCGGAGAGCCGAAGAAAACTGAATTTTCACAGCAATATTACTATTGTTTCTGTAAAATTAACCAGTTTCACTTGCGAGCATAGTGAAACGAAGTTCAAACTTATATGCAGCTCGTCTTGGATATGACGTTTTGCCGATGCATATAATGCAATAATTTTTACTCAATGGCAAAAGTCTCGCTTTCAATGTGCAACAAAGCTGTCGGGGATACAGAAAAATCAATCTTCTGACGAATCTCATACCTGATTACTCTCTCATTGTAGCGAATTCTTGAAGATAATCTACCGAGAGGGACATCCTACCAAAATGAAAACGCAGAAACATCAAAGAACTTTCAGACTCAAAGTGGCAAACCCACTGGGATAATGTTGACAACAGAATACACGGAATACGCAATTCAGTAACGTATGACAAGTCTGCCGAACAATGAAACACAAGTAGAGGACCAACACGAATAACATTGCATGTGTCCCAGTAGTCTGCCAACGTAATTTAATCGGGTACTTCAATGTAGACAAACTGTACGAAATTGGAATATTACATCTGCGCACGAGCACCGGAGCTCCTGATAAAGACACTACGGCTGAAAGGATACCCGTCGAACCTTATCGAGTACCACAGCAAGATACCCTTTCCAACACTGGATATATCGCACCAAAAAAGTCTGCATTTATCAAGCTGTCGAACGGATATACTGTGCTTTTCGAACAAACCTACTGGGATCTAAATATGGCGATCAAATTAACGTACTACGATACCTCCCTACCATCACTAGCAATAAAACAATCGATAACACCACCATCTACAAAGTTGGTCAAACCAATTCCCGACACTTCTCACTGTATTGATTAGATCAAGTGTAGTTGAAATGTCCGCCGTCTGAGAACTGAAAAGAATTTGGCCAATCGAGTAGCAGAGCATCTTCCTAAGTGGTTATAGCTGGACAAATTCCAAAGAAGCGATTGGAATTTTTTGCCTACGACCCACCACATGCACAGTCGGTCTCCAGACATTCAAATGAAAGCAGGCATAACATAAATTTGCTTAAGTGTCACACAGTTCTGTTACGTAATCACAATTCACGCCCGTGAAAGCTGGCTCAATTAGTAATAACCGCGAGTTCGAAATCGAGCTCATATACTCAAAAGCAACTTACTGAAGTGTTGAAATTGACGATTTCCAATGATTTCGATTACGATTTATAACCTTAGTAATACTCGTCGGCCTGAAGTAACGTGATTCGGTCGATTTGTCATAAATCAGAGAATGCATGTTTGCGGCTGACAAGAGAAAAATAACTGTCAACTCACAGTTTTCGCCCCCCAATTTGTTTTCAAATGGACTAAGGGGATTAACTATTGCAAACAAAAGATTACTGGACAAGAACCACAATCCTAAATCATTTTTTGAATGGTTTGTTTCTGTAACTGAGCACAGTTACCTTCCAAACAGGTCATTTTCAGCTATCTGAACATGGACTGGAAGCTTGAGGTTCAAAACATCCGGGTCCAATCAGTTTCAATATCCAGCGGGTGTCTCTTGATCTTAGGGACAGTTATTGTGGGTGGGATGCAGTACCGCTCTTGGGGATCGTACAGTAAATACTAAGAACAGAGTGAAAGTAAGAATTTGAGGATTTAAGATATTCGCACCAAATTCTGTACGAATGACGTCAAACAGTTTGGGGGGTCATGTTTAACATGTTATTGATAAATGGATTCAGAATGACACAACGTTATGAGCAAGTTAAGATAGGCCACCCGAGGTGGTTGAAACGTAGGGTATTACAACTTGCTTATAACGTTGTGTTATTCTCAATCCATTTATCAATTTGAGGATTTCTTAAATAAATGGGAATCTAGTTTCTTAAGCTGCTTGGAGATGGAAATCCGATAACATTTCAAAACAGACCCTAAAGGAGCAGCCAACATCACTGAACTGAAAGTCGTTCGAGTGACTGACTATTCTGCAGAAAGGAGCTGTTTCCTAAAGGTGGTCCAAAGTCGGGGCTTGTCATCATCGTCATAGACAGTAATACATCAGTGGTTCACACTGTAGGGCTTCTTGTCGTGACTTCGTCGACTATTACTAGCCGCTGCGTTACAGAATTGCTGCACAGGTTCTATGCTAGATGACAATGTGTGGGCACAAGACAAGAATTTTAAGTTGTGACGCATGTCACGTGCTACAAGCCAACGACTGACTTGGTAGTTGTATGCTGAACACGTCCAACAGTGAGAATATCTTTCCGTAAGCCACTGTACACAACTTGATCAGCGTATTCAAGCAGCGATCTCAAATAAACCCCGTAAGGCTTTCGAAAGGTTTCCTTGCCTAGGTGGGGAAAATTCGTTTTATCGGTCAGGGAGTATCGAATCCAATTTTTACGGTCACCGCGCGATGATGGGCGATAGATAAATTGAACCACATCCAGACGCCTAGAACTTCCTTCAGCTCGATTTTCGTGATGTCTACTGCACTCAGCGCACCGTTATTCATAGAGATATTGCAGAAGTCTCTACCGAATAACAGACTTGCACACTTACCTAGAGGGAGACTTCGATCGTCTGACCAGCTCGTAATCACGTCAACAGCTATCCGCAGCATACGGAGAACGCTAATGTTCCAGATGTTCAGGCCGTCAGCGAAGAAAAAAGCGTCCCTGTAAATATCGCTCGGAAGGTGGGAGGTGTAATTAAGAAGCAGGAAAGGACCGAGTACCGACCTTTGAGGAACATCTACGAAAATCAAGCAGGGAGACCAAGGGTCTGAGCACGTTTCAACTCTAGAAGTTCCAGTGTCAAAAAAGGAGAGTCCAATGCAGAACTTTCGCTTGGAAGCCATAGGCCTCTACTTTATACTCAACAAGATTAAGCGAGACACGGTCAAAAGCACTGGCGAAATCGAAGAATCTGGGACAAGACCACAGCTTTTGGCCCCCGTCAAGTCATCCATAAAAGTAAAACACTGGTTGCGTAAGAGTGGCGATGCACAAAGATCATCGAAGAACAAAGCAATGATCGGCGAGGCCGAGTAACAAAAGGTAACCAAAAATACGTAAACGTTCCAAAGAAACTGTGTTCTCAGACCCATACTCTGACGTCCCTCCTTCGCACCGGGATTCAAAGATAATCAATTCAGCACTCGGCACTATGCACTGTGGTTTACACACTGACATTCTTCTCCACTTGCTACTGAACTCCGCGAACAAAAAGTTGGGGCAACCCTGTCGTTAGTGGAACAATGATAGAGGGTTTCCCCCATAATCTGGAAGCCCCTGAAGAACATATTACATGTCATAGAGAAAGTGATGACTAATCGTGCATCTACTCGGTCAAAACCTTCTCTTGGTTTGCAGCATACGTGCTTAAACTATTAACTGAACAAAGCTGCCATTTCAAGCATTCCGACCACTCATTCAACTTCTACCGTCGAAGATATCTGGTCAGTAATCATAAAGGGTTGCTGCCAGAGGCTTAGATTTGATGACATGGTGTGCTCAATGTGAAGATAACGGTACAACAGTCAGCATACCAAACTGAGAAGCAAGAAGTACAATATAATTTCAGGTCCAAACAAAAACATATGCTACCGATGAGGCCCAATGTCAAGGAAGTTTCCAATTCCCAAAAAATATTGTGTTGTGAAAGACCTAACAAAGTACAGTTGTAAGTAACCTTCGCAGCTGATATGGACATGAACTTCCCCGGCCCTAACGAGCGTCTTCAGCCTTGTTGTCATCCCGACTATACGCCTACACTGTACTGTCTGGTCCAATATGACCTTGCTTTGATGCTGGCCACAAACCCCATAAATATGAACGGAGTTTGTGACCATGTTGTCTTCGGATTGAGCGACAGGAAGAAGCTCCGTTTGAGGGCCAGTCTTTTCCTCGTGTTCATACATTAGCCTCAAGTGGTTGAGTTGGCCGATAAGTTACGAATTAATCGCGTATACTCCGTAGTCCGTCGTTCCGTTACCCGTTCAGTATTCACAGGCTGTAACTTCGATTACAACACCTAGTAAAAGTCAGTGTAACGAAGGAAGTTTATCACTGCAGAATCTCGCGTAAAATCTTATAAGCTTCCAGTTTAGGTCATGCAGAACATGGATAATGTGATAGAAACAACAGCTGTATCTCAGACGCTATCTCTCTTGAAATCGATGGAGACAGGACAGTTCTCTTTGAACTGTTTGGCCAATAAAGGGAATAGGCACGTTGCTTATGTATGGCTGGCTGTAGGAAAGCTATTCACAGTAGAAGATAAAAGATGGTACGTGAGGAAACGTTGAAAAATGGAACACTTCAACAAGTGCTTCATTGTTCCGCACGGGATAACAGTGAGGTTGGTCGTCCGATTACTGGCTGAAGAATGTTGATCGTCTGTTTTGAAAACAGAGGGGACAATCACTTCTCCCAATACATCAGACAGAGTGCAATCCAGAACCATCATTCTCGTACGAGTTAACAAAACCCCCAAACATTACAAGTCCATCCAAACAAAGAATCCCCCGTCTCAATACCAGCAGAAGAAGTGTATATATGTGAAAGTTGTGATATTAAAATTCAACAGTAAATGTAAGTACGAAGATTATCAGAGTCAAAGTCTCTAACAACCAGCTTTGAGCATGATAGTCACCAAACATGGGGAATTAAAGCGTACTTGTTGGATGACCAGTCAGGAAACGTTTTTCGGTACCAGGAATGGGACAACCAGGCGGCACATGTCTGATTGACAAGCACAAAGAACGTCATATGAGAGAACGAAGTCCACGAGGAGGTCAAGAATAAGTGAAAGGTCAAGTAGAGGGCCATTTCAAATAGATAATGTGGACAAGTGATTCTTTGAAACATGTTCCCTTGAGGCGGAAAGTGTTTGTTACGAAGACTTTTATCTGAAAAGCGAAGATGGAAAAACAGTTTGGAAACAAAAACTAAGAAAACAAACCAGCCGCAACGACAGCATGAAGGAGAACAAGGAGAATAGATTATCAAAGTATTCATTAGAACAGCGCGTTCCAAAAGGATGAAAAAACCGATGCAGTGAAAATAAAAATCAGAGAGGATTACATATTAATGTGTTAGTCGGCTATCCAATGGCAGATGTAGCTGCTCAACACTTAACTGTCAAAAGTCACCGAGGCCGTTTTTGCATGCAGAGAATGTGGGGGCATTAGTGCAACTAGCGATCATAAGAGTTCGTGATCCGATTATCCTTGAAAAGTTTGAACTATGTTTCCTGTGGCGCTACTTACTAACCTTTCAAACCCTGTTTTGAACAAAGCAGAGAGCAGCTGGCGGAAACGTACAGACAGCTATGAAGTCGTTAGGCAGCCGTAACGTGCTACATGCGAGCAGACAAGCCAGAGTGTACACACTGGCGCAATCTACCTTAAAGCGAACTACAATCTAGCAAATCCACAAGTATTATTCATCCGCTAATTCTTGCAAACGTATGCATACAACTTCGTACCGGAACACCTTGAGAACATACTGGTCAACATAAGAGAATTCTCAGTTGAAGAGTGCTCATACCTCAATGGACTACTCTATCAAAACCGAGAATAATGAGGAAGAAAGATTACTGATTTAAACGCTTTTTCATGTTCATTCATAACTAAACACGTCATGGCCGGTTAAGTCTTTAGATAGACTCATCAGGTGGAGATAACCAGATTAAAATTCTAACCGGCAACTTTCGGGTGATGAAGTGAAAGTGTTATCCGCTAATCGATTATTCCCCAAATTCGTACAAAACAAAGAACCAATCATTTTTTGATGCGCGCGTAACAACTTAATAAATGATGCCGGAAATTGGAATAGTCTTTCAAGTAGGTATTGCGCAAGTTGAACAGCAATTATGAAGGCGATAGAACACAAGTGAGTGTGGTGTAATCGAGTAGAGAATATGGTTTATTTGGAAACTAACTGATTTGACTTCAATCACCCTTCGGGCATAATTCTAATGTATTTGAAAGAAAAATGATCCAGTTAGTTAGGACAAAGTCAAAAATGTATCGATAAATAAATACCCTATCGATCTGTCACGTCACACAACAAAAATTGAGGAGATTGTGCAGATAATGCCACTAATAAGTAGGTTATTGAAAGTTTAACGTCACGAATAACCACCTCTGCTCCTCAAGTTCCCGTGATATGGCTTAAAAAAACATCATTCCTTTACTATATCAAATCTTCTAGACAGCACAGCCGCAAACAAACCTACCCGAAGTCGTTGAGTTTGGCCTCCTCAGATTGGCTAACTGCTTAAAGACCAAGTGCTGTGAGAACTGTAATGCCATAACGCTTATGACGAAGCAAGCCATCATCCAGGGTGCTCGGTTAGCTAAAAGAGAAAACAGTAGACAATAAAGTAGTTACAACAGATGGATGTAGAATTCGAAACAAACTGACATTACATAAACAGAGAGATAGTGAGAATTCGAGTGTCGTTAGATTACTCGTACGAGAAGTATGTCAGAACTCACAGCCCAAATCTTTCAACATAAACAACTAATTCACATGAACAACTGGTACATATGCTTCCACCAAAAAAAAGACAACAACAAAGTGATCCACGTGAAGCAACTCGTGAATGGCGATCATCAACATCACTATAACTTCTAGACTGGGACCATAACTGTGGATCAAGGTCTCTGATATATGGGGTATAACTGAGCACATACAAGCACTGTGGAACGTTCTTTTAATAGACAGCCAAACGAAATCATTATGCCACGAATGGTTTGTTGTGTTTTTGTCATCCTTGTAAACACTTGGTCACTAATATCACAGGCTGACGAGATAATACTACTCAGATAAGTGTAACAATGAACAGCCCTGAGCGACCTGCCCGCAACAAAACACATGAGATCGAAGGCCATACCAGTTTTGCAAGAAAACTACATTTCGAAAGTACAAAAAGGAGATATGAAATGCGTGTGACAGTCACCGACATATCAGTTTAGACTTAACTGTGTCCAAGTTACTAACCGCCTTTACGATGCATCGCATCAGTAAAAGCAGAGAAAACAAGATACGTAAATAGCAAGCAGAATTCCAATTCCGTCAGAGGCGCATTGACCACATTTTGCAATGCGAGGTGTCCTGCGGTATTTGGGATATAATGGGCAACTGACGACTGTAGTCATTTTTGATTAGAAAGCTGCTCTGTTGGGCTGGTCATGCGATTATGTAGAACTGTCTTCTTCACAAAAATGCCAAAGAATAAATCGCTAAGTTTATTGTAGGTCCACCTCACAGATAGAGTAAAGGTATATAAGGAACTGCCTAAGGTTTTCATTGACAAAGGAGTCGGGCCTTTTGTTTCTCGTTCAACTTTTTCATAGGTGACATTCTAGAAAGTGCACTTAGGGCATCCAGCGACCTTGGTAGAATTCACTGCCGACATTAAGCTGATTGATGTGGAGTTGGCGAATGGCAATGTTCTGCTTAGCCACCCGACAGAAGGCGTGCAAACCATATTAAATAAGGTACATAGTCCAGTTGGTCCGTGTGGAATCTGTTTTCAACATTCGAAATAAGATGTTCCCACTCCCACGATCTCTAATACCGACAGCCAGCTTAAGGCTGCAGGCCGTTTCACAAAATCGACTGGCACCATCTTGCGAGCATGTACTTGTGCTGATAAGACAAACGACAATAACAACGACACTTGCCATCCGTGACGTCAAAGAGCCGTCTGATTATCGCCAAGGGGAAAGGCAATGCGTTGGTGCGATAAGATTTGTTTTATGAGTACGAATTGTGGTATGTTTGTGACGAGAACATCATCGAGTGCTGTTTTCAATCATCATTCACTCAGCCAATTAACCTACATTCAATGAGTGATTGCGTGAGCGACGCGGTCATTGGCCAGTACTTACTTTGGAACGCTCGGGATACGCGATCAATTGGTGAACTAATCAGGTTGTAAAGACTGTGATGTCCGAGTCACGTGCTCCGCATGTCAGTGAAACGTTGGCCGCACAGACCATTCTTCAACAGGACCAACAACAGTTGGATAAAGCCGCGGGGTCGCCGAGCAACGTCAACTAAGATAGACAGATGTTGCTTGCTAGGTTTTGGGTCTAATGATAATTAAGATTGTTGGTTAAGAACACTATCCGATGAAGCAGCGTGTCGCCGACAATGGCGTATCAGTATGTACAACGTTTTTTTTTAAATTTTGCTTCACCTGGTTTTTTCCTTCTTTTTCGGCACGTTTTTGTAATAACATAATTCCTGGCGCTGTTGAGGTGAATGGTGGTATATGGTATCACCTGATCAGACTTACGCAAAGGATGAACGAAGGGGATGGATTATGTGATTCTATTCCGAAAGACAACGTTTACACAATCGAAATGATCACTGTCAGTTCAAGAAACTACTTGCCAGAATTAAAACCGTCTGGTAACTAATAATCCGACCATAAGTGGCTTACACTTGCCTGGGCATCAGTATGACCAAAGAACTGACAGTCGGTGCTAGTGAGATAACCATATCACAAATATCTCGTTGGTATTCACGTGTTTATTCCAAATGAATCTGGTATACGTCAAGCACATGAAACAGACAGGCGCGTGTACTTAGAAATGACAATTTTCATACGGGTTTCACGATTAGTGGAGCACACCCTGTTCGGTGTGGCAGCTGATGGTTAGAAGAGGCCATAAATCCGGCTATGACAAGGCAATAGAAGCCTTGATTACTCCACTGAGCAAGGGTGGTAGGTGGTGTCCGCTCAGCTGAGGAAGAGGGGTTAGAAACTATCCACGTCGCTGTGCAGAAACAATCTTTGATATGACAACAGCATCCGTAACGATGTTGGTTCTTCTCCTTACGAATCCCCGATTTCTTGCAAATCCTTTCCTCATACATGTGTACCCATATATTCCTCTGCCACTTCCTAAACTGCTGTTAAAAACAAAAGGAGTCCGAGCCATAACATCCACAACACAGAGGCTCCAGAATGATGCTGATGTGGACAACGATGCACAGAATGACCGATTCAACATCACTGAATAAATCGACGAGTAAACATTCACAGAATAAAAAATACCAATTGAAGTCAAAAAAACAACAAAGCAGAAAATGTACATTTTTGGTAGCTGGTTGTCGGTATGATTTCCGGTTAATTCTGGAGATTATGACGGCGAACTGATGCGCAAATTCTCCTTTAATCTGCCACATTTTGAAGCATCAAGAGCCGGTGTACTACGTCAAGTATGCTTCCTAGTTAGTCGCCTGATATAGTCAATAGTGTACTGTCGAGATGGGGCTTAGTCCAACCAACGGATTTTATTTAGTTCATGTGGTCCGGTCAAGCCATTCGAAGAAGAAACATCTTAGTGGCTCATACAAATGCATATCAGATATTGGAAACTCTCCAACAGCAAACTATCGCGTTTGGTTTGGCATATCTATTAGCTATCATAAACAAACGAAATATTCATCATCTGAAAGACATGTTTTTTTGAAAAGCAGGTTGAGCTGATAGTTCCTACGAATACACAGTTGCCGCAATATAAGAGACAACTAGTGAAAAATGATGGCATCTAACAAGGACGAAGTTCACATATCATAAATTGATGGCCGAAAACTGCCGTCGGTAGAGAAAATTGATTATACGGCAACATTAGTAACGATGACGATATATTCATCACAGAAATAGGTCAACATAGCAAATAATGGCGTAGCTGCGCTAATTCTTCCTTTGATGGACATCTTTAAATCTGATGGCCACTTTTGTCCCTAAAACCGCAGAACAGGTTTTTGTTAATTTTCTAATTCCTACAGTTTATCAATAATTGACCACAGGTTCGATTGGGAGTCACGACAGCTGCTACAGATACACTAGAAAATCAGCCAATAGAGACATTTCAGATTGTGATAACAATTTCGCAACGGTTGCTGTGGGTTTTATTGGTCAAAACCAGCTTTCACATGTACTCATTCAGTCTGTTGTATTGGAAACGTTATACTGGTCATACGGGACATACCCATCATCATCATCACAGAGGGTAATACATTAATGGTTTTTACCGGTGCTTAACTGCCACACAGCCATAAAAAAAAGCAAAACCTGCGCAGGAGATGAAAAAATGAGAGGAGGGCAAGGGACATAAATACCAAAAAAATAGCTACGTTTACATTCAAACATACAACATCAAAGCGCCTACACCTTGCAAACAAACAACCGAGCTGTAAGTGAAAGTAAGGCGTCATCAGCAAGACAGCTTTCTTACGGCTTCCACTTCCCCGCGTCACTAAATGCACTCACTTCACAGATAACTCGGCCAAACAACAACAACATTCAAGCTATTGAGCTCGGTTAGCCGCTATCTCACCTTACGTCTCAAGCCACAGATTCTGAGTAGCGACAGCCCCAAACCGGAAGACGAACCCGATCTACAGTGATCAACCCCTTCGTGAACGATATCATTTGTCCATGGTAGGTCATCCTCTGTTCAGCTCGCACCTTGCGCCAGTCGGCCGTAACGTCGGCAAAGAGTGCTCGGTGTGGCAAACGACTAGTTAGCATCCTTAATATATGACTGTTGTAACTCGATATACGGCTTACGAGCGCGTA